>PVKM010051485.1:0-10457 GCA_004027735.1 Carollia perspicillata
TAATCCAGTTTAATGTGATGGTGAGTTAGACTGGGTGATAGTAATGGAGGTGTTGAGAAGTGGGAGAATTCTGGATATATTATGAAGGTAGAACTAACAAGATTTACTGATGGGGGTATGTGAGAAAGAGAAGAGTCAAGGATATAGCTGAAGATTTTGGCCTCAGTAAAAAGAAGAATGAACTTGCCATTTATAAGATGGGGAGGATTGTACAGCAGATTTAGGGAGTATCTCAGAGCTCTGTTTTAATCACAGTAAGTTGAGATATTCATCAAACATCCAAGGGCAAATGTTGAATAGATACTTGCTTCTCTAAGTCTAGAGCTCTGGGGAGAGGTTAAGGAAGGAGAAAGGAATTTAGGAACCATCTGCAGAGAGTTGATATTGAGAATAGATAGAAAAGAAGTCTAAGCACTGATTATGGGGCACTCTAGGGATTAGAGATCAGGAGATATAAGGAAGAACCTATAAAAGAGACTGAAAAGGAATAGCTGAACAGATAGGTAGAAAATCGGGAGAATGTGGTATTCTGGAAGCCAAGTAGGTAACGTGTTCCAAGGAAAAGATAAGGTGTGATTGACTGTGTTGAGTGGCAGGAGGACGAAGAACTGACCACCAGATTTAGCAATATGAAATTGCCTGGTCACCACAGTAAGACCAGTTTCAGGAAAGTAGTGGGGATGAAACTAAGAGGAAATGCTCAACTCAACAAGCAGAACTAATGCTTAGAAAATAAAGTCAATAGAGTAAGCAAAAGAATCCCTCAAAAGCAGAATACTGACTTCAATCAACAACTTCCGCAGATATTTAGTGTTTACCTTCTATGTGCCAGGTGATATTCTAGGAACTGGCAATTCAGCAACAAAGAAAACAAAGTCTCTGCTTTCAGAGAGCATCACATATTTTACTGAAGGCAAAGGGACAATAAACAACTGAACAACTAAATAAATGATGACAGTTGCTTAAACTGCCTCAAAAAAAAAATACACATGGAAAAGGGGATAGATTGGGGATGAAGAGGAATTGTTTTAGACTGTGATCATCATGCCCTCTCAGATTTGAGTAGAGATCTTATATCAGTTAGGATTAGGCTCTTTAAAAAGACTGACTTAAAAATTTAAAAATGTATATTATGACTATGTCTTAGCTCAGGCTGCTATAACACAATACCATGGACTAGGTAGCTTATAAACAAGAGAAGTTTCTTTCTCACAGTTCTGGAGGCTGCAAGCCTGAGATCAAGATGTCAGCTTGAGTTCTGGTGAGGGCCCTTTTTCAGGTTGCAAATTGCCTACTTTTCATTGTATCCTCACATGGCAGAAAGAGGGCTAGAATGCTCTCTGAAGTTTCTTTTATAAAGGCTCTAATCCCATTCATAAAGGCTCTACTGTCATGAACAAATTACTTCCAAAAGATTCCAACAATTTTCTTAATTGATACACTTCCTCATTTATTTTTTTTTATTTTTAATATATTTTATTAATTATGCTATTACAGTTGTCCCATTTCCCCACTTTATTCCCCTCCACCCTGCACACCCCCTCCCACCCACATTCCCCCCTTTAGTTCATGTCCATGGGTCATACATGTAAATTCTTTGGCTTTTACATTTCCTATACTATTCTTAACCTCCCCCTGTCTATTCTCTCTACCTACCATCTATGCTACTTATTCTCTGTACCTTCCCCCATCTCTCTGCCTCCCATTCCCCCACTGATAACCCTCCATGTGATCTCCATTTCTGTGATTCTGTTCCTGTTCTAGTTGTTTGCTTAGTTTTTGGTTTTGTTTAGGTGTGGTTGTTAATAACTGTGAGTTTGCTGTCATTTTACTGTTCATATTTTTTATCTTCTTTTTCTTAGATAAATCTCTTTAACATTTCATATAATAAGGGCTTGGTGATGGTGAACTCCTTTAATTTGACATTATCTGGTAAGCACTCTATTTGCCCTTCCATTCTAAATGAAAGCTTTGATGGATAGAGTAATCTTGGATGTAGATCCTTGCCTTTCATGACTTAGAACATTACGTTCCAGCCTCTTCTTGCCTGTAAGGTCTCTTTTGAGAAATCAGCTGACAGTCTTATGGGAACTCCTTTGTAGGTAACTGCCTCCTTTTCTCTTGTTGCTTTTATATATATATATATATATATATATATATATATATATATATATATATTTTATTGATTATGTCATTACAGTTCTCCCATTTCCCCCCTTCATTCCCCTCCACCCTGCACACCCCCTCCCACCCACACTCCCCCTTTAGTTCATGTCCATGTGATACACTTCCTCATTTAAACGGTTGAAGGAATTATGTGCTGCATTCAATGCATGAGCAGTGTGCAAAGCCAAAGCTGTTATTTCAATTTTAGTGACTGAAGAAGCAGCTTTAAGAGAAAAAATCACTAATGGGTAAGACCACCAGGGAGTATGCTTTACAGTGTCACTCTCTAAATGCTTCCCAATTGGTTGGCCCGATTGCAAGAGTTTTCTGAACTCGAGTAGGCAAATAGGGCCATTTTCAGGTACAATGGCCAGTCTAATTTCCAGGCAGGTAAGGCCACCCATTTGAGCCATATACCCAGAGGGCCCCAGTGGGAAGTGCAGTCCATGAGTTATTTCGTGCCTCCCAGTACTGCTTAAGAGTATGCTTCTGACACAGACTTATTGGAGTCCATCCCACTTGGGCTTGTCCTTTAGGGTTCTCAATACCAAGGGAGGCTGGTCCAGCCAACTCTATGCCTCAGCCAGGAACCACCCCAAGTCATCCCATATGAAGTAGCCGACTACCAGCTGGAGCCAATCACACTGCTGCTCTGCCCCAGTGCAGATGTCAGTCCAGGTTGTGTTACACAAGGAATGTGCAATGTGCACTGTGCCACTGGTGCTGTACCCAACTCCATTTTGAGACTGAAGTTGGAGAGATGTGCCATGGGAGGCTGGCAGATGTGCTCAGGGGGGTTTCAGTACAGCACCAGCATGCTGATTGGTTAGCCACTGAGGCACAGGTATGTACCTAGTCCACTAAGGTGTTACTTTGCAGCCTAGGGGTGAAAAGACAAAGCAGTTATAGGCACCAAGAATAGCAAATTATGACCCTTAGGCAATATACAAGCAAGTTTCTGGTCCATTGACAAGATGACAAGATGGTGGTTGGCAGAAGGGGCCTTCCTGGGTGCAAATACCCAACTACCCAGGGCACTATTTGTAAGTTTCTTTTTACCTCTTGCCCCAAGGGGCAACAAGAGCCACCCAAATCATGTGGGGGGCGTTTATCTCCCAAGGCCATGTCCAAATGGCTGCTTGCCCTTGTTCCAGGCCCTCAAGTGTGGGAAATAGAATATTTCCTTGTTTTCCCATGCCCAGTTTCAGCAAAGGGCATCCCTTGACCACTTTCAATAATTAAGGGTCACCTGTAGGCAGTGCACAGGCACTCCAGTGCAGTGACCACTTCCCTTTGATCCAGGTGGCACGTACTCACACACATGACCACATACTTCTACCCCTCTGAACTAGGCAGGGGCCCAACCACATTAACCTGCCATCGGGTCAGCAGTACTTATCCCCATAGCACCCACCTGGTGGTCCTCACAGGCCTCCGGGGATGCTTTTGCGAGCAGACACCACAGGTCTTACAAGATTTCTGTACCTTTGCTAAAGTGACAGGTAACTCCCAAGCTTTTATAGTGGACCACATGGTCTTGTGCCCAGCATGTAATAGGCAACAGTGTAGGCACTGGGCCATTTTGTTTCCTGCTGGGCTGGAAGGCACCATTTCCAGCCATTGCACCTTGGCTAGCATGTCAGCCTCATCATTCCCAGGGGAAGCAAGGGGTGCATGCCCAGTCACCTGATATACAGTGATTTATTTCTGGTGGCCTAATTCTCATAGGTGTTGCTACAAGTCCTGCCCCCATAATGGCCTATGCACAACCATCCATTTATTTGCATATTATGTAGAGATTGATAATATTAGTCCCTGGTACACAACCCAACTATTTGTGCAAATAGTCAGGGGTGGTTCTTCATTTGCAGCCATGAACCACATGGCTCACTGTTCTACCCACTGGCTACTTTGACCTACTTCAGTGTTAAGCCAGGTTGTGTCTGTTTAACTGCTGTCACCCTTTGTGGGGACAGCAACTGAACAGGGGGATGCTCAGCATACCCCCACAAAGAACCTCAGCAGGCCTCTGCAAGGGACCCAGGATACGCTTAGGAATGAGGGACACCTAACAATATATTAATGGGGCAGCGGGGGCAGTGTGCAAATGCCCAATACTCAGGGCAACCTGCATGGCCTTCACCTTTACACCGTACTTCCCATGATTATTCATAGAGGCCTCAGGCCTCAGAAACTTCTCTGGGTTTTCATACAGGAGACTACATTTTGCCCATGTCTACTAAAGCCAGGACCTGCTGGATATTTGTAGGGAGACCAATGTATAGCCAATTCCACATGTGGCCTTCAATCCCCACCCATTCCCTGTAGACAGGTTCCTTGGTCCTTCCCCTATTCAAATGTTTACAGGGTATTTCCTCCCTCTTCTCAAGGGATTGGCACAGCCATATGGTCCTCCAGTTGCACGGGATAGGCCTCTCAGAGCACACCCCTGAGTTTCTGGTCACCCTTTTCTTCTTTTGGGTTCTAGTTACCCACAAGAGTTCACTTTTTGGCTGAGGGACGAAAGGGGCTTAAGACACTGTCCCTCCCACCTGCTGCTGCATCCCCTTGGGCCACCCTGTCACCACCTCCCGCTGCCACCATGGGCTCCTCCGTCCTGCTCCACCGTCGCGCTCCACCTTCGCTGCCAGAGCACCTGACTTGGGCCGAATTCCTCCTGCCCAGTCCCTCTCGGCAACTTTATTCCAAGTGTGTGGGCGGCGGTGGAGGCAAAGGGGGCGATCAGCTGCGCAGATCTCAACGCCCCCCAGGTGCAATAAGCTGCTTGCCATTTCATCTTTTGTATTGCTACTGGGTGAGCCCACAGGGAACTCGGTTGCTTTCCTCCATCCTTCACCCTATTGTTCACTGAGGTTGGGGAGGAGGATCACTGCTGCTCCGCCTGTTCGGATGTCTTCCTCCAGGGCATGAACCAGAACCTCCAGGGCTTCCGCCCCCTCAGAGCCGTTGGAACTTCACCTTGTTATGAAGTCCAGTCTCCTCTCCCTCAGCCTCCAAGGCTTCTGCTCCCTCACAAAGCGATCATAGCTGCGCCCTGTTACAAACTGCTGTTTCCATTACACCTCACAAAGCCTTAAGAAACACCCAGCCCAGGGCCCCCTAGCTGCCAGGGCACTTGGCTTCTCTAGGGTCTCCCCTACCACCTGTAGGGCCTTTACTGTGTCAGGCGCACCACTAACATCTGGCCAATTCAGGAGGCCTGGGCCCACTCTGCCAGGACACTTGCCACCGGATACTACATGCTGGTGGCTGGTCACCCAACCAAGCCCTGCTCTGGGGTGCCAATGGCTCCATACCATTTTTGCTATGAGTCCTACCAACTAAGCCGATTGTTTTGCAGCAGCTCAAGGCTAGGCAGATTCACTTAGGATTTGGGTGGATACAGGAAAATTTGCAGAGCCACTGGGGTGTCTGACATGCCATTATTCTTAAGTGGGGCAATCCACGCACACTGCAAGCTGTGCGTCGTGCCACAGCAAGTCTTGACTCCCTTATATACTAAATGCACAAAAAGCCAGCGGGGTGCCAAGATACTACATAGAAAAGTGTGATTCCACACATGTGGACCCATGTTCAAAGTTATGTGAATACTGCTTATCATAATTGCCCAGATATCTGGGTGAGGGAGTCTGACTGACTCAATTTTCCCTACAATGTGAAAAGATGCTCAATGTCACCTAGTAATCAGGAAATTGTAAATGCAAGCAATGAGATACATTTTTCATTCATCAGACTGACAAAATTTACGAAGGTTGATATCCAGTATTGATAAGGATGTAGTACTCTTTCATACATAGTTGGTAAGAGAATAAAGCTTTTGGAACAGGGATTTATCTTATGTTTCAAAAATTAAATGTGTATATATTATTCAACCCTGAAGTGCCACTTTTTAGTTCTCTATATTAGATCTGGACTTACCCATGTGCACAAAGGCATGTACAAGGATGTTAACTACATACTCATTTGTCATTGTAAGCTGCTTAACTATTTCTCAGAAAGATAAATAATGAACTTCTGTGTTTTCACATTATGGAACACTATGTAATAAAGCTAAGAATGGAATGGATCTCCAAGTACAGCCATAGAAAGATGACCAAGACATATTGCTGCATGAAGAAAGCACGTTGATGAGGGTCTATGAAACTACTTGTTTTTTAAAAAAAATCACAGAAATAAAAAAAACTGTATCATTCAATCAATCGTGTGTGTGTGTGTGTGTGTGTGTGGTACATACAGAACTCTGGAAAGACACTTTCCAAACTAACAATAGGGTTTAATTTGGTGAGGGGCAAAGAATTACAGGGGAGTAACAGTGAAGTTTTCTGTATGGCTTTCTATTAAGGCATTGATAGATAATTTGCATAATTAAAAAATGTCTAAATTACCTTTTAAATTATTGGATAAAAAGGTGTTGGGACAATGAATTGGAAACATTTTTCTTTCTTATACATTTTCAGGGTTTTTCCCCAATAAACCTACTTTTTTTTAATAACCAGGAAGAATGCAACGAGGGGATTTTTCATTCTGTAATTATTTTTAATACTTTTTGGCTCTCCAGCAGAATGACCCAGGGCCCATCTGTGTCATGGCTCAGAGCCCAGGGGCTCCCTCTCTCTTGGCAGACAGTGAAATGTTCTTGCAGGAGCCATCCACACAACTGATAACTCTGTGGCTGCCAGCATCACCTTGGCTACCTGCAGAGACACTCCTTCCACAGCCTCTCAGGTGGAAAGAGCTCCCTCCCCATGAGATTGAAGCACTTATTAATATAAGATGAGCAAAGAAGCAAAGGGAGGAAAAACTACAGAGGGCCAGTCCTTCCAAAGAAGCCGTTTCCTCAGTACAACCCCCGTACCCCACGTCACATTTCTCTGATTAATCTGGCTCTCGCAGTGTTTCTCTCTGAAGAAACTTGAAATAAGTTCAAAGGGCAGATGGATGTTATGTACCCTTTCCCACCTGCACTGGTGTTCCAGACCATGTCAGGCACCTTATCTCTCTCCTGTCTCATGGTGGAGTCTCTACAAGAACTTATGAGATGACTGTAGCTGTTTCTCTGCCTCCAACCTCCCCTACAGAGTGTTCTAGAGTTTTAGTCCTGAGTGGCTAAGTCTATTCTAACATGGCCTCCTCTTTTCAAGGGAAGTCCATAGGCCTGTGACTGGTTGTAGAAGGGTCATTGGCAAGACCTGGCAGACTTAAGGAAACACATTTTCAGATTCAGTGCCTCCTCCTGGGTCCCTGACTTGGGACCCATACATGCTTATCAGTCCCTTTAGCCATTGTACAGGAATGGGCAAAAGTAGGTTAATAATAATAAATACAATAATTAATGAATAAATAATAATACAAAAATAGATTGATCATGTGCTCACAACTGAAAACCTTTTGCCCACCCCTGTATTTGAAGCATGAAGTTGTGACCTGAGAATTTCCTTATATTATTAATCCCCATCATCTATGTATCATGACCCTATACTGAAGAGTTTGTTGTGTTGGTTCTGGGATAGCCAATTCCAAAGCACTACTACTAAGTAATGCTACTCTGTTAATAAACCAACAAGTTATACAAGACAAATCAGCTAAAAGGCAGATTCAAGCTACTCTTTACTAGTTGTTGACAAGTTGTTATAGTAGCCATTTCCCCGGGTTTAAATATCAGTATATTATATTTTCTTTAGAAAATAAAATCAGTTGATGGCAAGTTAAGGTAACACTGACTTTGTTTCATAAGAAATAAAACCTCTACTCAGGAGCCCAATCATTACTTACGGTTCAAACTTTCTAAATTTTCTCTGAAACAAGGTGATATTCTGGATTCCTAAATCTCCTCAGCATGTCTAGTTTCTTCTACACAGAGATGTGGAGGTATTTCTACTCAGGAAGGAAAACATTTACTTCCCTTTTTTCTTCCAAGGGGAAAATATTTTAGTCTTTATCCTCATTAATTTTTATGGTTAGTAAAGTATTTTCATTATATTAGTCAAAAAAGGTCTGGATTAAATAAAGTCTAAAACCAAAGGCATTTGACCTGGCTTCCTGGCCAGGAAGATACTGCATCCATCTCAGGAGTTTCCGGCTTCAGGAAAAACAAATGAAATCTCTGGGCTGGCCAGGAAGGGCATCTAAAGGGCAGCTAACAGAATCCAGGCAATCAATGCTTTCTGCTCCTTTTTCTCTAAAAGCTCAGAAGTGGAGCCACCATTATTTGGATACACACTCCTTGTTTTTTATAACCACAGAGTCTGGTTTAGCTGAGTGTTTCTCATGTCAGGCTACTGCTGAGCCAATATTTATTTCAGAAATTTCCATGAGTCATAAAATAAATCCAAACCTGCTGTACCTTCTATGGGTGTTTCTTGAATTCCACAGAGCGTATACCAGACCACAAGCTACTTTCTCCTGCATGGAGGATCCTCTTCAAGGTGTATGGCCTGTTGCCTAAAGCTCCTTTCCTCCCTAACTGCCCAGACCTCTCCCGTGTCCACAGGGTCAGGGCAAGGCTGCAAATTAAGGAAGCTATAGAGGTTTGAGGGAGGAAGTGACTCACTGGCTCAAGGGATGGGAGGAAAGATTTTTCTCAGGAGCCAGAGTGTGAGTGAACAAGTAACCCCTTCCACTTCCAGGATGGAAAATCTTGTGAGGGGACTGACTCTTAATGACTGCACCTGAATTTATTGACCAAAAATTTTTTTTCAGTTAATGCAGGATATGACGTGCTTGCTTCTCATTTATATGTAAGAGTATATGACATTAATGTTATTTTCTCCCTTTGTGCCCATCAGCTCCCTTTCCCCGGGTGTGGATATCTGAGAGAATCTCATTAGTCTACCACCAGGATAATTATACTAAGTTATTGATTTTGCAGTAAAAATAGTCCCTGTGTTAAGAGTTCAAGGCCTATGGACTTCCGGCCAAGATGGAGGCATAGGTGGAAACACTGTACCTCCTCTCACAACCACAATTAAGGACAACAAATATTTACAAACAATAACACAACCAGAACACAGAAAATTGAACTAAGGAAGTCAACAACCATTCAACCCTACCGGTAAGAGGGGCAGAGTCGGCAGCCAGTGGAGAGGGAAAGCGGCAGGAAAACGTGGTGACTGCCAGGCTCGGGAGCACCGGGCGGCGTAGGTGGCGTGGAGATTGCAGACCCCAGACGCAGGGAGGAGACGAGCAGAGCACGCAGGGCACGCATGGCAGTTGGCCAACCGTGGACACACATTCACATGCAGATAAACTAGGCAAGAGTGGGCAGTGAGACGGACCACACAGCCCAGGGCCCTAGCGATGGGAAATAAAGCCTAAAAACACGAATTGAAAAGGTGCCAGGAGAGGCTCCCAGCCTCACAGGAGAGGTTGCCAGGGAGATCCACAAGGTCCCAGAGTGTGCATAGGCCCTCCCACCTGGGATCCAGCGCTAGGGGGGCCCAGTTTGCTTGTGGGAGGCAGCAGAGGGGACGCAAACTCGAGAGAGTGCAGAACAGGCGCCATTGTTCCCTCTCTGACCCCACCCCCACAGACAGCATCACAACCCTGCAACTAGGTTACCCTGCCCTGGTGAACACCTAAGGCTCTGCTCCTCATATGCAACAGGCGCCACCTGACCAAAAATGACTCAAACAGAAGAAAAGCTCAGAGTCCCAGAGCCAATACTTTTAAGCAAGCAAGAGATAGCCGACCTATCAGATGCACAGTTCAAAGCACTGCTAATCAGGATGCTCACAGAATTGGTTGATTTTGGTCGCAAATTAGATGAAAAACTGAAGGCGTTTATAAGTGAAATGATGGAAAATGCACAGGAAACCAGTAGTGATGAGAAGAAAACTGGGACTCAAATCAATGGAGTGGAGCAGAAGGAAGAAACAAACAACCAAGCAGAAAATAATGAAGAAGCAAGAATTCAAAAAAATGAGGAGAGGCTTAGGAACCTCCAGGACATCTTTAAACGTTCCAACATCCCAATTATAGGAGTACCAGAAGGGGAAGAGGAAGATCAACAAGTGGAAAACTTATTTGAACATATAGTAAGGGAGAACTTCCCCAATCTGGCAAAGGATATAGACTTCCAGGAAGTCCAGGAAGCTCAGAGAGTCCCAAAGAAGTTGGATCCAAGGAGGAACACACCAAGGCACATCATAGTTACATTAGCCAAGATTAAAATGAAGGAGCGAATTCTAGAAGCAGCAAGAGGTAAGGGGATGGTTACCTACAAAGGAGTTCCCATCAGACTGTCAGCTGATTTCTCAAAAGAGACCTTACAG
>PVKM010051486.1:0-10457 GCA_004027735.1 Carollia perspicillata
TGCAGTCTCCTTTGTGTATCCTGGTGTTCACCACTCTCACCTACTCTTTTTTGTGATCAGTTGGAGGGGGTGGCAAAGTGGTTTAAGACAACAGGAGAGTATTCTATGATATTTACAGTGGCATCTACTATATAAGAGATGGGAGATCTTTTGGCTATGTATTGTTTTAACCATGATATTCAACCCAACTAACCATTTTTAAGAAAGGATGGGAAAAAGATAAGATTCTTGTTGGGGAGTGAAGGGTTGTGAGTTGGATCTGGAAAGGAGTGAGGTTGTGGGAAGTCAGATTCTGGGGTAAGGTGAGAGTAAAGGATAGTAAAATGTGTAGTGTGTAAGAGAATAGAGTTAACCACTACAGTAATAGAGTTCAGGAAACCGTGGAGTGGGCTAAGATCTGGGAGGGGTGTTGGGTAGTATTTATAATTGTATGGAAGAGCTATTATTTACAATAATACTAGAGCAACAATCATATGACAGACTCGACGTGATATGGTTAAGAAGAATAGGGAGTATAGGACCTTGAGTAGTGTGATATGGAACACAAGTTACATAACCGACAGTAAATTGGGAATACATTATGAAAGAGAGAACAGGGAAAACCTGTTAAACGATGCAATTTAACCAACCTAGCAAAGAAAACTAAACAGAAAGAACAGGATTACAAAAATACTATTAAAATAAAAGAGATAAGAATAATAAAAAATAGCAATACAAATATGTAATATCTTACAGGTTCTGTGTAATAAGCAAAGTGAGATTTTTATCACTGTCTGTGTTGTTGGGATGCACACTGTTTGGGTCCAACTCTGGTCTTTTCACAGTTCCAGGGTTTTTTTGTCTCACTTATTCGAATTTAAAAAAAGAAAAACAACTAGGAAGGAGAAAAAGTTAAAACTGGAAAGAAAGGAAGAAGGAATAAATTATGAAAGAAGGAAAGAGAGGAAAAAGAATTTGAAAGATTAAAAAATAATAAAAGTTAAAAAATAAAGAATTACTTTAAAAAAGAAAAGCCTCTTTCTGGTTTCAAACTTGCCAAACTGGTTTTTCTGGTCTTGCCGGCTGTAGCAGGCTTAGGGATAATTGGTTTCGCTTTTCTCCCTTCCTGATCTGCACTCAGTCAGCTTTGGATGCACACTCTCTCCAGGTCTAGGCGGGTGCCTCTCCAAGGGGCTTTGGGTGCTGGATGAGGGCCTTCCTCAGAGCACACTCTCTCAGGGTTATGGGTGTGGGCTCAGAGCCTTCCACAGAGCACACTGGCCCTGGGTTGTGGGTGTGGGTACTCCACCAGGCCTCCTCCTGTCCCCTTAGGTTCAGGTGCACACTCTCCCCTGGGCTATGAGTTGTGCAGGGCCTTCTGCACCACCTCAGGAGCTCTGCTAGGCTGGGTGGGGAGGAGGCTGGAGCAGCTGCTGCAGGAGAATTTCCCAAACAGTGTCTCTCTTTTCACTTTCTTTTTTGGAGAAATTCCTCCTACTCAAGCCTGCCACTCTGTACAGTGGCTCAGCCCCTTGCACAGCCCAATTTTCCAACCAGACCGGTGACAATCTGTTTCAGGGACCATTATGGCCCAACTTTCAACTCTTCCCAAGTGGTGTCCACAGACTCTGTGGGTGCTCATATCCCCTGTGTGTTTTCCACTTAGTCCTTATTCCCTTTTCTGTGACTTCAAACAACCAGGTCTTCCCCGGTACTGCTCAAACCTTGTTTGACTGGGGAAGGAGCTGTTGACCCAGTTCTCTCCCAAGAACCCTGCAGCAGACCTGGTGGGGGTGGGCCTGGGTATGCAACCACCCTTCTCTCTGTGCTGGTCCCTAGGACCTTATTGTCCTGAATCACTCTCCTTACCGTCTGGTTTTTCAGTGTCCACTACAATTTTTGGTCTCTTGTTTTCATATATGCTGTGGTACTTTTGGCTGTTTGCTCTGTTCATCCACAGATCAGCTAGGTTTTCCTCCCATGTGTAGGGGGAAGTGGAATCTGCTCCCTCCTACCTCACCGTCATCTTCCACCATATTGTTATAACTATGTATGTTGCCAACTGAGTACTGGAAATATCGCGGGGAAACTTTGTAAAGTGTATGCATATGATTGTCTAACCACTGTATTGTACACTTGAAACTAATAAAAATAATACCAAATATAAACTAGTTGAATTTTTAAAAAATTAAAAAATAAAGAATGTCATAAATAATTAGTAATATATACCATGAAAAAGTGTTAACTTGTGATAGGAAACAAAGTTTGTATCATATATTTTCTACATAGTGGTAAAAATGTCTCATAGTGTGTGAATATTATAATTAACAGAATAATTGAATCTGTATTATTTTGAGAACACTTGATATTGTAATTTGGCTGAAATATTTGATTTCTACTTAGACATATTGATATCCAAAACACAGTCTCCACCTTGATAACACATTCTCCTCTCCATTCTGAACCAGACTGGAAGTGATATGCTCTACTGGGTTTGTTAGTTCATTCATTCATTCAGGTAGTCAGTCACTGTCCTGGTTATCCATTGCCATGTAACACATCATTCTGAAACTTGGTGGTTTCAAACAAAAATAATCATTTTATTCTCTCTACTCATTTCTACCAATCAAATTTTGAAAGGCTCTGCTGGGTGGTTTTGGTCTAGGGTCTTTTGTGTGGTTTCAAGCCCAATGGTAGCTAAAGTAGCTAGGGACTGGGTGAACAATGCACTCTCTTTGTGTAGTCTCAGGGCCTCTCAATGTGTGTTAATTTGGACTCCAAAGGCAAGATGTATCACCTTTTATGACTTAGCTTCTGAAGTTATGCAATATTGCTTCTACCACATCCTATTCATCTGGTTGAAAGGATAAGGAATTAGTCTCCACTAGGACTTAGGTCTTAGAAAAAGCATGTGGGATGGGAGATATTATTGTCACCATCTTTAAAAACATAATCAGCCACAGTCACTTACATTTATTGAGAACCTATACTATGCTGGGTTACATGTACACTGGAATTGCAGTGAAGAGATCAGACATGGTCCTTTCACCTGTGAGGTTTATATTCTACTAAGGATGAATGAAAGATGAACAACAAGCAAATAGATAAGAAAGGTAATTTGGACAGTGGCAAATTCTGTAAACAACACCTCAAAAGTAATGTAACAATTTTTTGGGAGCTTCTTTGTATAGAAGTGGTCAGGACAGAGTTCCTTTAATCACAGAACTTAATAAGGAGAAAAAGAGTCATATGGAGATTTAAGGGAAACACAATCCTAAACAGAAAGGGCAAATACAGAGCACACAATGCAGGAATGAGGTAGCATGTTTTGGAAACAGTAAAAGATCTGGTAGCAGGGGCAAATGAGCAAGGAGGAATGTGGCATGTAATGAAGTCTGAGAAGTAGGCTGGGGACAGATTATGGAGAACTTCAAGGCTAAGATAAGAAGAATGGATTTTGTTCCAGTTTGGGTAAAAGTTCAAGAGGTGAGGCACTTACTCTGTTTATTCACTGTTGGAACACCAGTGCCCAGAATTCTCCACACAGAGATGGCACTCAACTGAGATCTGTTAAATCAAAAATGAATTCATGAACATCAAACCTCAAGTCAGCACCTGCCCACATCTCCAGGCAAGCTCCATATGGGGGGATATTTTCACAGGTGACAGAGGAATGGAGATCACACTTTAAATCTTTAGCTTAAGACTGGCTGAGCTACACAACTGCATCTATTACCACCTAAATAACAACACATAATAGGGAACTAATTATAATGTGTCTTTTCATGCTCTTGAATAATTAAATGTTTTATTGTAGTGATACCATTGGAATTTATTATTCTTTGCTGGGGAACAAAATTAAACATAATGAGGGCTGTTAGTCACCTCTTAGTTCTGCCTGTATCCTGTATTTTATATAATTAATACCACTTGATTAATGGATTTAATTTACTTTGACTGGGATATTTAGGAATTGGTAGGGGGGGAGGTAAGATTATTAAAATCCTATTAATAAGACTTATAATAACAAATCTGCATGTATTAATAATGGTGCTTTATCAATTAGTTTTTGCAGGTAGTTTCTGGAGAGGTAGCAGGGCAGCTTTGAAATAATCCTTGGTGATACCAGGAGAGTTATTAAATTGACAAACAGAGCAGGGAATTATATATTCCTACAAGAAATTAGAATCTCAAGCAGTAGAGAATCACATGTGATAGATGGACACATACCTAACTTGTGTGGGATGTCTTCTGTTTATCCTTCCCAATCCACTCTCCTCTCTTGCCCCTTCTCCCTGCTACCTACCCCAATGTTGTTGTGCATGGACCTTATAGGCTCGCCAGTACTCTGCTTGAGGGTTGGATAGGTCCATGCAAGGCCAGCAGAAGATCAGGGTATTCACTCCTTGGCTTCCCTGCTGCTTTGAGATCACTAGGTGTGTCTTTGAAGCTGGGTGTGTTCTTTGATCTAAGATCACACTGCTTCCTCAGAAAAAATTTGTTACACTGTGGGGGGGGGGCTCCACCCACAGGGCCCCCTTGGCTACCACGGATGAGAATAAGTCTACCAAGACATGATCTGCTTGGGGAGGAAAGGTAGTCAATCTCTCAAAGGAGAAGGGCCAAGAGCCTTTTCCTCAATGGGCTTTTATTGGGTTCATTTTGCACAGCAATACAGGTAAAGCTTATTAATCATTATCAGGAAGTAAGAATCAAACAATAGATAATATATAAAGAACTATGAGCACCTATTCTGAGTCAGGGTCTGTTAGCTAAAGGGCTACAAAACTTTGGGAAACAAACTCATTTCCTGCTCGGACCTTTATCATTTAATTGAGAGTATTCTTAACAAAGCAGGTTTCACAGCATTTTATGTATTCTTTCTCAGGCCTGATCACCCCGGGAACCTGCTCTTTACAGCACAGGGCTGCACTGCCCTCTGTCATTGTTTCAGGCTTAAGTCAGGCAGGGGAAGTAAGGCAGCCAAGAGATTAGGAAACTTCTCGCAGACAGAATGAGGACTCAGGCTGTGTCAAAACCGAGGGCTGAGGGTCTACCACTCCCTTTCTCCATAGCCCCCCAAGTCCTTCCCTGGGGCCTCCTGGGACCTAAGATCATGCCTGTCTTAGGTCATTCCCCTCTTTGGGGAATCTTACCCATCATTGGCTAACTGACCAAACATTGGGGGCTAGTTATAAATGAAGTAAAAGGAGCAGAAGCAGCATTCCTGCCAGGGAGATAAGCTTTGTCCCCTTAGTGGTTTATGGTCCAAAGGTCACTCACTCAGCCTTAGTCACAGGGTGGCGGGAATGGGGGGGGGGGGTTACAGCTCCTGAAACCAGGCAGGGCAGTTCCCAACATTACACAACTCTCTCCCTACTTTTGTCTCCTACAAGCCTAGAAGAGGTAGTGCTCCCCTCCCCAAACTTGGCCTAAGTCCTGGCTTTTCAGTACCCTACTCTCAGCTTTGTAGATAGTAGTTCCTTTGGAAATCCACACTTTGAAAGAGCCTGCTCTGAGCCTGCTGTTTCCTGCTGGGACCCCCTGATTGTTGCCTCCTTGTTATAGCCAATGTTTGGTTTATTTTATTATGTTTTAGTTTTGTTTCATAAAAATTAAAAGTGATTGCATCATTTAAATTGGCTTTCATGTTCAGTTTGTAAGATAATAGGATTGTATTTAAAAGTTATACACTTTTATATGTAAGCTTTTTCTCTACTGAAAAATTGGTTTCAATAAGACATAAGAGTATTTTTGGTGGTGGTTGGGTGGGATAGCATCTTTAAGAGCTGAGACAAGTGCTCATAAAATTAAACCAAAATTGAAATTTCCAAAAATATATGAAATAAAATGTCATAATTCAATGAACAAATTTGCTTTGGGGTCACTACTTGTAAAATACCATATCAGTTATTCTATCTCTATGAGGATTCACAGATTTTAATGTTTTTGTGAAGTAGATATTAGAAATTTTATTAATATGAAAATCCATGCACTTCATATATATGCACATAGAACATGCTTCAAGGGGTTTGAAGCTCCAGCTGTTTGATCTCATACCATGTGATGAAGCTTGTTAGCAGCAACTTCTAAAAATGAGTCACAATTTTCTTCTGAAGTTTATCAGATAGAGGTTGGCATGTGGGTCTCTGTGGGGAGGGTCCTCAGCCATTGGTCTCCTTTGCTTGACTCCCAACTTCCATTTCCACACATGTTCTCCCTGCTCCTGCTTCTGCCCCACACCCAAGAGGCTGAAACATGTTTTGGGTCTCCCAGCTGGGAGCTGAAATGAGGGCTAGCCACATAGAGTCTGGGCCACTTAGATACAAGCAGAAGTTTTTGGCTAGGGTTTCAGGAAAACATACTTTTGAAATATGCCTTTTCCCCTTGCCTTCTTGTTTCCCACCTGGAAACAAATGTATTGCCTGGAGCTCCAGGAACCATTTTACAACTGTTACCTTAAGAATTGATGCCATTTTAAAATAGGGCAGAAAGAAGGAAAAATGCTAGGACATTAATGATGTCATGGACCTAGAGTAGCAGCCCCAGATGATTCACCACTGACCATGTTAACATTCCTCCTTTTGACCCAGTTACTTGTAACAATAAAATTTCAAAACAATGCCCACAGGAAACTGCCATGGGTACCATTGTGCCATAATTGATAGGAGATTGGCTTATTTATGATTAAGGGAAGTTTCTGAAATATAGGCATAGGGAAGCTTCCACTCCTGAAATGGAATTAAATACAGACACAACCTACGTTTTTGTCCTAACCAGACTAGGAAATTCATTGATTCTCAGAGTCCTCCTATGAATTTTTGTGCCTATATCTTTCTCTGGGTTCTTGATGTATTGGTCACTCTAATATTTCTTTCACACAGTTTGTAATTTTTTTCAATAGTCTTATTAAATATGACATCCTAAGTTGAATTCTTAATAGGCTCAAATATGTAATGGCTTCTTGAAATTCAAAGTGATTCATGAAGACAGAGATTGTGTATATATTTTTTCTCAAACACTGAGTACAGTGGCCTCAATAGGCATATGTTAAGATAATGAATACATAAAAGAGATCAGTTAACAAATAAATGAAAAGAAGTCAGAACATAAAGATTTTTTAAATGCTGAATGAAGCAATGAGGGGAACTATATAATGGAACTCAATTTTGATTTGGTTGGTGATAGTGAAGAAGAGGCTCACTAAATCCTATGTGTATGTGAACTGGGGGAGGCAGGAGTTTAGGGGCCAGGGGTCTGTGAACTCTATACTACCTTGTTCCAGAAGCCAAACTGTGACCCAGGCCAGGAGGGATGACCTCAACAACACAAAACAATCCCTAAATTCTCTCCAAGGATAATTATATCCACCATGACAAGAACATCAAAGAAATTTTTTATCACTCTTCAGTCAACAAATAACTCCAATAAGTATATAGGAACAGTGGGAAAACCTGGGCAACAGTAACTCATTTCTTAGCTGTGCCCACTACCTTGGATCTCCCTGGCCCTTCTACTGGGACTTGCAAGTTTGTTTCAACAAGAAGTTCATAAACTGACGGCCAATGCATATCTTATTTTCTCAGGGGTTCAATAGTTTTAAGCATTTTCACTTCTCTGGCTTCTTATTCCAATGGCTCACTTATGACAAGAATTATGTAATCATTTGACCCTGAGCCAAGGCCCTGGCTAATGTGGGAACAAAGCTTTCAGCTTTGTGGAGCTGAGCCTGCTGGGTCCAGTAGCTTCCTAGGACCATCAGGAGATCTGCATTACTCATGTGCCATTGATTGAATATATTCTTTCCCCAAGAGATGGATGAGTCTTTGCTGATTAACCAGTTATTTGCATTTCCATAGTTCCACATGGGCTTGTTTATAACATATTGTCAGCATGTGTTTCACATTGAATCCAGAGTTTTACTTATGGTGATGTATGCTCTCCCCTTGTCTGGAGTTCTGAGCTACACTGTTTGGCTCTCTGATAATAAATTTAAATCAACAATTGGTCAGCTTTTCTTTTCTTGCAAGAACAACTTTGCTAATATACTTTCCTTCAGATGGGGACAGTCAGTGAGAAGGTGGGCTGTACACTGGGTGGTGCAGTGTGAAAAACACTGATTGAAAAGTGAGGATAACTTTTCTTGGGCTCCTCTGTCATTGTCCAGGTTCCTTCACTAAAATAATGTTCAAGCTACTCTCCTTTGAGCCAACTTTCCCAAACCCCACTAGTTCCTTCCTGACCCCCAGTCTGGGTATCTGCTCCTGCAGTGCCCTGAACTTTATGAAGCACCTGAAACAAAGTCAAAGCATGCACACATGGGAGGATAGAATGAGAATATATAACATCCCATTGTTCAAAATAGTTTTTCTCATCATTTCAAGTTTAAACAATCATTTTTTACATCAATACAAACCTATTTGGATGGTTATTTTTTGGTATTTAAGCCTAATTGCTTCTGGATTCTTCTATTTCTTCTCTTGCTTAGGTTCTTGCAGATAGGCATGGCTAAGGTACCATCCCAACAGCAGTGGAAGAATGTCCAATATATATGCTTCTGACTCCTGTTACTGGCTCCTCACTGGTCTCCATGGAGAGGTCCCTTATTCTGTAGGGTCCCAGGCCATGCTCTGCTAGTGATGCTGCAGTGTGCCTGTACTGCCTTTTCTTTGGAGCTTCCTCTCATTGCTGAAGTCCATGCTTATCCTTCCATGGCATTCATTTAATATTACTATCCTTAGCACAGAAGACTGAAAATGTATGTTACACCTGTGAATATAGCAATGAATTTGGATACTCTTTTATTCTAATGTAAATATGCTCTTCCTATTCAAAATACATTTTTATATGTACTGCATTTTTGATAAGCATCCATGATTCATAGTGACAGACTCAATCTGCTTATACCTGTGAATCGAAAAGTTGCTCATGAACAAGTATGTGTTGTTCTTTCAAGAGCTTGATCATTTAGATTCATTAAGTGCAATATTTGAAAGAAGCAAGATTGGTAACTCTATTTTAATAAAGCATGTAAATACTTAAACATGTTAATATTTTATTGATAAACATTAGAGTTTATTTTATAGATAAGGTGATTATTACTATTTTTGTTGTTTTTAGATAGACTAGGTCTTCAAATGAAAACCTTGAGATATTTTAAGTTGTATTTTCCAACTCATTTTACAGAGAAAAATAGATCTCCTTCACAAAATCAACGGGTTACATCTATGTATAAATATATTCATTATGAAGAATATATTTGCCTTTATCCCAGGAAAACAGAATCTGCATGGAGCTCATATTGAATGTCTGCATACTAGAATACCACACAGAGACTGACATATGCATTGGAAGTATTCAAGATGTTTGTATAATATTTAATGGGATAAACATCTGGAAAATGAACTCAGAATTTTAGTAAGTCAAATCTTGGGTTTTTTAAATAACTGAAAGCAGAGTAGTAAATAAT
Source organism: Carollia perspicillata (assembly GCA_004027735.1). Classification (NCBI taxonomy): domain Eukaryota; kingdom Metazoa; phylum Chordata; class Mammalia; order Chiroptera; family Phyllostomidae; genus Carollia; species Carollia perspicillata. The sequence goes on from PVKM010051486.1 coordinate 9,449, forward strand.
CCAATACAGCAGATGTAAAATTAATTTAAATTTAACTGTGGAATATGTTAGACATTGACCCCCTTCTAGATACATCTAATTATGTTTTACCTAAGTTCGTATTCAAATTGAATTGAATACTTATTGGTAAGGGACAAGCTGTGTTTAGGGGTTACACGAATCTGAAACAAGATTCACAGGCAAAATAGATTAAAATCTAGACATAATTTTACTTTTTGCTACTCTTTAGCTTTTATAAAAGTCTATTACATTAAAGAAGTACATTTTTACATTGTTCTCAGAGGATACATCTCTTTTTTTTTTCAGATATAAGAGACTCAGATGTTAAAAGTCACAAAATACAGCCAAACATCAGCTTTTACCTCCTCAGTCCATATCGACAATTAGTCCACCAATTTGTTCTGTATTTCAGATAAACTTGAAAATTTGGACTTGTCTCATATGACCTATAGTTTTCCAAATTTGTGTTATGCTATTTTCTTTGTCAGACGCACTTTCTCTGCCCTTATCACATGTTGCAATTCAGGGGAGTGTGGTAGAAATGTCTTCTGGGCTTCTGTTTGAGTCCAATAGAAATTACAAGAAAAGAAAATAGAGGTAATAGCTGTAATAATTGAGCTCTTCCTCTGTGAGAGACATTGTGCTAAATGCTTGACACATGTTATCTCATAACACTTTGTGTTTGTTAAGGTTTAAAACTGCCAGAAATATTTAAGACCCTTCAGAGGAGAGACAAACTGAGATTGTGTCTCAAATGCCAGAAGTACACTCCACTTCTATATTCTGGGGAATCAAAAAGACTCAGGATAAGGCAGAGAGGAAGAAAAACAGTAATGCTAAGAAAAAAGAACTAGACATATTAAATAATTCACCACAAGTATTAAGGGGCACTTTCTGAGCTGTCATTACCTTACATGTTCATCTTGTTTTGTTACTTCCTATGACTAATAAAGCATGTTTCACAAACCTTAGAGTCAACACAGGCCTTGGGGTTAAGGGTTATACACTT
>PVKM010051487.1:0-10458 GCA_004027735.1 Carollia perspicillata
ACTTACTTCTCTTTGGCAAATCTTCTGAAGTCATGGACAAACTTCTTGAGCATTTTCTTCCAGACACCATTCATACCCTCCTTGGTAACATCACTCCCAAGCCCAAGCAAGGTAGTAGGCTGCAAAAGCTTCTATAACTCCGAGATCCATTGGCTGGATTAAACAGGCGGGGTTTGTAGGGAGAAACACCACTTTAATACAACTCAGGAGAGAACCCTGGAAGAGGAACTGGGTCATTCATGACTTCTTATTGCTACTTTAGCACACCAGCAGTGTGTGCTTATTGATGCACTTCAAGGCCTTGGGGTTCTCACTGTGCCAGACCACAAAGGGTTTCAATTTGTAACCTGCAACACTGTCCCCAAGCAATATTGGTATCCTGTCCATAAAAGACTTGAACTTGACATTGACTTGGTCTCCTCATGAAAATCCTTTTAGGTATCCCATTTCCAGAATAGGGAGGTTTCATTAGTCTATATTGAATATTTGCTGTGGTGAGTAATTTTCCTCCACAATCAGCATTTCTAGAATTTCCAAAAACTCTTCAGCTGCCTTCAAATCAGCACGCACAGACTCAGCACTCCTTTCATATTATGTAATGAATAACGATTCCTGAGTGTTTAAGACACCCAGAACTAGCAGTAAATTCAACATCCTAGTCAGGTGCAGCCTTTTCCTTCAACACTGCAAATTTTTTGCTTTGGCCACTATTGTCATGGTCCTGAGAGCTACTCTTCTGTGTCTGGTCCTCCACCCAGCTCAGCAGAAGTTTCTCCATGTCTGATAAGGCCCCTTCCTGAGCCTCTGTTAGTCTCATCGTCTTCAATGAAGCAGATCCTTGACAGCACCCATCACTCCGTTCCTGTTCTTCAAGATCGCAGCTATGGCGGAATGAACATGCTTGACTGGTGAGCAATAACCATCACTGATTTTCCACCTTCATAGTGCTCAATCACTTCTAATTTCATTTCCAGGTCAGTCACTTGATGTGGCTTCTTACTAGCAACATGAGCAGGGGATCTTGTGTGTTTGGGGGTCACAATGAATAAGCAAAATGAGACTGAATCAAGCACCAGAGAGAATAATGCAAGGAAGAGACGCAATAAATGAGATGTATGAGGCTGCTGCGAGTGTCGCACAGTATGCTGTTTTGCAGCAAACTTTTTTTAGTAAGTAGAAAGAGTGCATTCTAAGAGTGATAAAATTATGGTATATTAAGTACAGAAACCAATAACACAGTCACTTATGACTGTTATCAAATATTATGTACTAGACAGAACTGTGTGTGCTACGCTTTTACAGGACTGGCAGGACAGTAGGTCTGTTTGCACCAGCATTGCCACAAACACGTGAGTACTGAGTTGTGCTATGCTGGCGAGACCTCACAGGGCCATAGGAATTTTTCAGCTCCATTATCATCCTATGGGACCACTGTTTACATGCAGTGTGTCTTTGACCCAAATGCCACTATTTGCAGCATGAATGTACATGAACAGTTGATTATGTAAACAGAAGGTAACATATTTCCAGAGCCTTAAGTGATCAATAATTAGCTTAGATTGTATATTACAGAGAAGCACAGATATTGACTAAATATACTGTCATCAAAATAATAAAGTTACTTCAAGAAGAAATATTCAACGTTCAAACATGATTTTCACTTCTTCTATCAAATGTGGCTCCATTGTGAACATAAGAATAAAAGATAATATTCTGATTTTGGTTTCTTGAAAATAAAAAGATTACACATTTTGTGTTCTTTGAAATTATAATTTAACTTGTAAAGTCTGTGGTGCTATTTGAGCAAATATGGAAATAAGATATACTTAATAATAAGACTGTGAAGTTATATATCAGTATGGGTTTTATAAAATTCCTCCTATATAATTTCTAGGTAACAATAGATATCTGTAGGTCTTATAGTTTATAGATAACTGTGGATTTGATTCTTTAATATCATTTTCCACTACCTTAGAGCTACATAGAATTTTAAAAATGCTTTTCTGGAAAAAATACTTTTGTGAGACAAAAGATAACAATGTGAGGTGAAAAAGTTGATTAAAATAGAAAAAAAATTAGAAAAGAGAAAGCGAAAAGGAAATGTGAAAAAACTAGTATTTATTACCTTCTATGCGGTAGGTGACTGAGCTGGGTCACCCAACACACTTGTAGGTATGCTCCCTATAGCTCTGAGGTGGCGACTTTTAACTGATGTGCGGCAAGAATTTTCAAAACATGCAGTACCTGACAATTTAGTCAGGGGCACTGACCTCTTTTCCCTTAGACTGTCAAATACAGTAATTCTAATGGCCAACACAACAATAGCTGACCAGTGTGAATGAATCAAAATTATACCTATGTTTTTGGTCACATCAGCAAAAAATAAATTTCTGGGTGTGCCACAGAATTTCAGTGATTAGTTTATTAACAGAGAAGTCAGTCATCCCGCCTAAGGTCACACAGTCAGTAAGTGGTGCAGTCAGTAGTGCTGGAACCTTACTTCTATCCGTGTGCTTTTTCCAAGTTATTTCCCTAAGTTATGAATTTTCTCTTAAGAACTTAAGAGTTTCTGCCACATAAATTATACAGATTCTCAACCAAATAAAGGCAGCACATCAAAGTGAGAAAAGCAATGCTCTAAGAATCAGCAAAGAAATCCTAACTCTAGGTCCTCCTTCCTGAGCTCTTTACTACGTACGCTATAATGCCTTGAAAAAACAATTCACATGGCAGGGCCCTAGGAACTTAAGATGGCAAGTGGTGGTGGGGTGGGATGGGGCATTTGGGTTGGGCTCTATGTTCTTTAATATATGCTGTGGACTGAATGTGCTCCCCCTCCAGTTCCTCTAATCTAGGAATTGAATCCTGAGACCCAATGTGATGGTGTTTGGAAGTGACACTTTGGGGAGATGATGAAGTCATGAGGGCTCTCACGTTTGGTGCTCTTACAAAAGAAGTCCCCAGAGAGCTCTCTCACCTCTTCCACCATGTGAGAGCACAGTGAGAAGACCATGTAGGAACTACCATATTTTTTGGACTATAAAACATACTTTCTCCCCAAATTTGGGAGGGAAATAGGGGTGTGTCTTACAGTCTGAATGTAGCTTACCTGGCTCACTATGGGGGGGGCAGTGGAGTGGGGTCAGAGATTATTAAATATTTCACATTTTTTTGCTTCAAAAAATTTTTTTCCTCCTTTAAAACCTAGGTGCATCTTATGGTCCGGTTCGTCTTATGGTCCTAAGAATACGGTAGGCTGTGGGCTCTCAACAGACACCAAATCTGCCTGCACCTTAATCTTTAAACTTCCCAGACCCCAGGACTGTGAGAAATAGATTTTTGTTCTTTACAAACTACTCAGTCTCTGGTATTTTGTTATAGTGGCCTGAACAGACTAGTACAGCATAGCTTTTAGCAAGTCAAATGATTCTATGACTTCATATTCTTAAAAATAACAGGTCAACAAAATTCTATCATACTAAGAATATAACCAGAACTTAGATTTCTGAATTTGAAATGATCTCTATTCTAATTTTTTTGAATCACTGCTTCACTGTTATTTCAGGAGACACATAGCATTCTTACACACAATTGGGGGGAAAAGGTATTATACCAAAAATAAATGTTAGCAATGGAAGTCCATTTCCCACTTCCTCCCAACTTGCTTATTACATGTAAAGATGACCCACAGAAATCTTTGTGATACAATCTGAAGCCTGATATTTAAAATTTACTCAGTGGCTACAGTAAATTCAAATTAATATATGTTTTCGAGACTTGACTTTCAGATTATAAAAACCAACCCAACTGAATTTTTTAAAATTTTTTAACCAACTTAAACAGCTTTGGCTCTGTGGGGCTATAGAACATACCTTTTACTGAGAGAAATGAAATTATAAAAGCCCTGATTGTTATTAAGAAATTTTAACCCCATTACTTTAGAGCAACTCTAGAAGCTTTGATCACTACTAAGAAATTATAACCCCAGACTAAAGATTGTATATGTGCCCCGACCCAGGATTGAACCCACAGCCTTTTGGTTATGGGATGGTGCTCCAACCAACTGAGCCACACCGGCCAGAGATAACCCCACTAACTTCAGACCAAGAAAAGAAAATATAGAAAAGGAAAAAACTCCCTTTATTTCTTCAACAAAAATTCTCTTGAAATATGAAATATAGTATTTCTTTAGATTTTAAAAAGATATAAATAATGCTGTTTGTAAGTATTTAAGGTGTTTATAGATTTACCAGTCTCGAGTCACCTTACTATCCCAGTTTAGGATTTACTAACTCAAATGACACACATGCAATTCTTTTGTATATAAGTACCATTGTTTTTTTAATTCAACACCTGAGGTTCTAACTAAATTATTACAGTCTTCATTTGCTGGCCCTGATTTGTATTTGAACAACCACTGGTTGTTATTTTGAACCATGTGTCATGGAGTCAACACTCATTTCACAAAGTATTATTTGAACATATTCAAATTGTCAAAATCTGAAGTAGTACCAGTACGTATTTCCTAATAGTATATCTTGGAAAAATATACTGAGAAATGGTACCGGGTGAAGTTAAAATCCGAAAATAATGAGGGTAGGCTAGATGATTTACCAGTGTATATACAGAATAAAGAAAATCAGAGGTAAATATATAAACTTATTGTAAAGTAATCTACAATGATTTATAATATGTCCTATGCCATTTATAGAATGCCAAGACAATGTCTGAACTTTTGAGTTACCTAGAGAATATCAATAACTGGCCTGAGTTTTCTAACTAAACTGACTACTAAACCAATAGATTTTAACAGGGATTTGTGCCTATATAAACACGACCTAATGAGACAGAAACGAAGTTATTTCTATATTTGGAATCATGACAGTATACTTCAGAAAGCATTACATTGACTCAAAAACCATATAGACTTCCTATGAACTTTTGTAGAAGTTGTACTGTAATCAATAAAGGTATTTAGAAACATAGGGTAAATGAAAGGAAATTTCAAAATGTTCACCTTCAATTTATTTCATAGGTCATTGTTATACCACCTAATAAGATAATTAAAAACATGCAAGCAGCTGGTACTACAGCTAAATAAATTAATGTAATAGTCTGTAGTCATATATGCTGGCAAGGGGCTTGCCTCTTTGCAGAGGAGAAGGTCAGCTGCCTTTGGGAAGAGGGGCCTGGGGTGGCAGTGAGAGAATATTCCTTCTACCACATGACCTTGTGCTACAGTCACTTAGCCAAACATCTACTGCAAACTGCTAACTGGCAAACTAGCTTTTTTCATACCCAGCAAGGGGTTTCTCAGTATTAATGGTTCTATAAGAAACAAAGAAAGTGCACGTCTTCTGACAAAAACATTAAAATTGATCTCTAAAAATATGACAAGATATAATGTATAAACCAACAATCACAATTCTTATTCATTTTCCATTTTAATAAGTCATCTGCAAATTAGTCAGGAGATATACAATCAAATTCTAACAAAAACTTCCAAAACAAGACCTAATCTATTACCCAGGCATCATACAACAATCATTCTGGTACCCTATGAGTTAAATGCAGCTGTACTCTATTTTCAGTCAATGAAGCAAAAACCACAAAAGACACATCCAAAGTAAAACCTCCCAGCCTATGAAAACCAAATCCATGAACAGTGGGCACACAAAGCTATAGTTAGGGTGCATCAATTTTAAATTTCACAATTTTGGGTCAAAATTCCAAAAATCTGTCTCTGAACTGATGCTGATGGCAAAACATCTTCTTTTTATCTCTACAATGTGTACAATTTTGTTATATTAAGGCAATCTATAATACCATACCAGAGATTGAGAGTTTTAATCCTCAGGTTAGGCTTGTTCTTAGCTCTCTTTCCACTAACAGACCAAAGTCATTCTCCTGTAAGACACATTTTCAGAAATCTTCCTTTTGGTGTCTCTAAAGTAGAGTGCTATAATAAAATTTTTACATTACAAAAAAGATAATGATGATGACAATGACATGACATCGACCAGAAGATGTCAAATATATTCAGCATTTGCCACGTGACATTAGTGACATGATCCCATTGACTCTTCTGGAGTGTGTTTCATTACTGCCACTTTAAAGATGAGGAAAGGGAGGCTAAAACTTGTCCAAAGTCTCCAAAGCGTTTGGAGTCAGGATTTGAACCAACGTGCTATGTTTGGGTATTACTAATGAACAAAACAGTGAAAGGAACAGACTATGCCCTCCCGAAACTGAAAAACTATAGACCACAGGAACAGAAACAAATAACGGAAAATACAGAATTAGGTGACGAAATCAAAAGTTAATAAAACCTCGGCATATGCTCTGACGGGGTACACCTGATGGAGGGTTAAATGAGAACTAAGGCTACAAAGTTGACAATTTTTGAGACAAGCACAAAGGAATAATAATAATAATGCCATGGCTTTGCATTTAGGTTTTCAAAACGCTTTATCCTATGCATTTTATCTCAGTCTTTGAAACAGTTGTAAGAAGGAAGCACCCATTTAATAGATGACAAACTAAGGCTAATCATTATCCTGGACACAGCTTGAGTATGTTCACACTCAGCTGACTGTCAGAATTGTCTACATGTGAAGGGTGGTTAGGATTTCTGAGACAGTTTAAATAATACAAAGGTAGAACTGTTAGGATGTTGGAGGGTTTGGAATATTCACGTTTTTCCAATGACCTATTTCTAGTTAGTTTAAAAGAGCTATGATGGCGGGAAAAATAATTTTCATTTTCAAAAGTGAATTTTACTGACAATTCTGTTGCCATTTTAGTGTGATTCTGCAACAATTCCTAGGTTTTATCAGTTAACCTTAATATGAAAATATACCCCAGAGCTGTGCTTCTATAAATTCTGCATTTAACCCAAGTGTCAAATTCACAAGTAAGCTCATTATATTGTAAGAGCTATTGCCTACTGAGTAGAAAAATATTCATTTCACACCTTAAATACTATAATACTATTTAATAACAGCACTGGCCTGCCAACTATTAAAAGCTTGTTTTTATAGACTGTACTACGTGAGCTTTTTATCTTGCCTTTTTAATTACAACAATAAATTAATATCCTAACATTACAACACTGACAGGCATTGATTAAAAATATATTAGTTAACAACATTAGTATTTATTGTGCAAAGTTGCATTAGGAGTTCATTTTCAAAATACAATTATCATTCAATAGAAGATCCTTTATCTTCAAACCATTCAAGAAAATAAACTACAAGATAATACTGTGCATTCACATTAACACATTTCTCTTAACTTTATATTATGTCCATTACTTACTATAATTAGCTATATTATAAATGTAATTGTAAAATATAATTCACCAACTGAATTTATATACGCATAGATTTCCCTTCCTTTGAAATATATCTTTATTTTCCTTTTGTCTCGGTTATTTTTATTGTATTTATATCTAATAATATTACCACCATAGATTTCATACAAATTATCATATTAACATTCCTCAGTTACATGCCAAATCATGAATATTTATTTAACTATCTTTTATATTCACCTTTTGTTTTTTGAGTGATCAGCTATATAATATGTTCAGATAGAGGATTCTACCTATTATTTAATATGTCAAATTCCAAGTTTATATCACAACTCAGCACTAAAATGAGCGATCTGGAGAATTCCAACATTTGTAAGGTGGAACAGGTTGAGTGAAAATACAATGACAACATATGATCTTTACTGCTGTGATAATACCTTCTAGAACACCATGGGAACACAAGCCTTTTGTAGTATCCATGACACTTGAATGACTGATTATTTATACGGACCCCAACTGGTATAAAATAAAGATGTCAAGTGTTTCAATTACCATCTCATTTCTGGAATTCATAAACAAATTGTAAAATCTTTCACACTGACAATATTCTTATTAAGTGCGTCCTGTGCACAAGGCCCTACTCTAGATGTGAAAAGCTTGCCTGGGATCTGAGAAAGCAAATAACACAGTTCCAATTAGGGACATAGAGTATGATTTCAAATAAATATAAAAATTCTAAGTATAAAATCTGTATTTATTAGATAAAAGAAGGAGTGACAGCTCAATAGTCACATGGGTTTCCAAGTGCACAGTGGCTCTCGCACGCGTTTTACGGTGCCATTGCACAAGGACCAGAACTATGTAGCCCTAGGGATGGTGTGCTCCAACTAAAATATTTCTTCACCTACCTGCTTTGCTATCTGTAATGCCAAGATGTACTATTACTGAATCTGTACGTTTTTCCCTAAAAGTAAACTTGGTTTTTACGTCATTTTGGTTCAGTGTATAAATTTTCAAGTATCACTGGAAATACTTTACGCTTTCTTCATTCTAGTTTTCTGTTATGAAGGTACAAATTCCATAAACACTCAAGCAAATTCAAGTTAAAAGGAGAATATTAACCAAGACTAGCTAAGACGCACATTTTCTTAACTAATGTATCCATTTTAAAATCACGAGTTGAGATCAGAACTGCCCTGTGCGCTGAAGAGCCAGACAGGACGTTAACAAACAGCACTCCATGAAGCCCGGATTACATTTTACCCCCTCTTAGTTAATCAACAGTACTCTTCGTTTCAATGAAAACGTAAAGAAAAGGAAGCCTTTCACACTGTAACAGATATACTGAAAAAAACAAAAATAAAAATGGATTCTAACAAAGCTTAATACTACATGTGTATTCATTCCAATTATCCTAATATAGGTTAACAAGAGATATCTATAATAAACCCACTTATTCAAGAATTCAGAATATTGCATTTTCTATTACTCAAATGTACAGAACAATTGCTTATATAATATTTTTACATTTGTCATATTTTTAAAGTACAGGCAGCAGTTCCTTACTACTGTAAGGTTAGAATCCTGTAAGATTGGGTAATGTGTATATTATCTTATAATATTATATATCTCTGTATTCATCACCTACCTATAAGAATTAAAAGTCCCATCAGAATCTAATGTAGAACTTGTTCTTCTTCCATTTTTATTTGAGTCTCCTGGAAAAAAAATTTTTAAACATTGAAATGATGGAGATTATAAAACTGAACATTTCAGTTGAAAAGCTACTATGTGACAGCTTTATGCAGTATACTGGGTCAAAAACATTTATCTGCTTTTCCCTCCCCCAAATGTTGTTTATAATCAGAGCCCATTAGGCTAAAAACTTATTTTGATGCTACAATATAAACCAACACCACTGCTTCCAACTTGGATAGAAATACTACCAAAGTAATTGCTGATAGGAACAAATAAAGAACGGTACAGATATTTTCTCTTATGAATCACAGACAAGCCAAAATTTATTAACCATTTAAATCATTACTAATGTTTATAAACTAAGGACAACTTTCTGTCAGTGACCAAGTCCCCCACCATGACACTGGTACAGTCACAAGACAGCAGGCACAGAGCAGACCTGGAACGTTCTCCAGCCCCCAGTTCAGCCTATCTGAAAATGCGTTACGCACGGAAGTAAAGAAGAAAGCAGAATTGGGAGGTGGTAAACAATTACGCGTTCCAGTGAGCTCCAAATACATCTTAATATTCTCCCCAAAATTTCAGGTTTTACCTGTTGGCAAAAGCTCAGCAGTTTAAAAAAATAAAAAAATAGCAACATCAAAAGTATTTCTGCTTTACGTGATAATCAAACATTCAGGGGGAAAAAGTTTCACCCAAGCAATAGGCATATTCATAAAATCAGATTTAGAACAAATTCATACCTATCAGTTTAAAACTGTAGAAAAAAATAAATTTGCTAAAGGAGTTAAAAAATGCTTAACAATGCCATGATGTAAAATACATATTCTTATTGACAGAAATTTAATTTTAATAGTTGAAAACTTAAAATATATACTGCAAGGTATAGTCTTTATGAAACCCCAGTAACTACTATAAAACATATCATCTTTTTTAGAAACACATTAAATGACTAGAATCTGATTATATTTTATGCTCCTAATTCCTGTAATGTAACTTTCAAGCATCAGGTTATATTCATTTTTATGATATTTAAAGCTTAATAATTTAATGATATATCCAATTTTAATTTATACTTTTAATCCACTTTGAACAACCTAAGGTGCCAGTGGAGATCATCAGAGTGGTCCTGGTTAAGTCAAATAGTAATTACAGAGCTTTCACTTTAAAGATGAGATTATTTTTAATTATTGAGTATAGTACTTAAGGTACCATACTTATATAATTACGCTACTCATTAAATGGTTATTGAAAGCTGAAATGTAATTTTAATGACAGCCACCTATTTTTCTTTGCACATTTTACAGTTGACAGATTAGCCAAGAATGTTGGTTCTCTTCAAAATCTTTGCAGCTGCACCCAAGTTTTCGGAGGATGAGAACTGAACTGAGCCCACTTACTGAACTTTTAGCTCTATTATTTTTCAAAATGCACTTCCGGGTTTTTTT
>PVKM010051488.1:0-10448 GCA_004027735.1 Carollia perspicillata
GCCCACACGACACCTGGGTGCTCGGCAAATTATTTGTTCAGTGAACAAACGTGTGAACGCAGGACCGAAAGCGTAGCTTCTAATGCGTTTGCTTTAATCAAGACGATGCTTTAGCCACTGCTCTAAATGAAAACGTTGGTCAGAGAAGAAAGCAGCCACAATCAGAAGGTGAGACGTACTCTGTGGGTGAGAAGCGGGAGCCAGAGAAGTTACGTGGGAAAAGCAGTGCAGGGAGGGAAAGCGACAGAAGCCGGGGCCCAGGACAGCGCCCCGGGCCTCAGCTTAGACACAGCGCCAACCTGCAGTGACGGAGACCGTCCTGTCCGTCGAATCAGACTTTTGGGATAAAAGAAATCGGAGGAAGAATGCCGAATGTTTGGCGGCTGCCGTGAAACATGAAAAAAGGAAAGGATGAACAAAGACAGAAACTCAATTCAGAAACACTATTCAAAAATCCTTCAGTAAAACTAATTTGATGGTCAACGCCAAGCATCATTACTAGAGTTGATGTACGTGGATGTGGATGTTTGGGGCGGGGGCCCCTGTTTAAAAGCAGGTAGTATATGTACCTACATTCCAACGCCTCTGCGACCCCTTTCCATTTATTTTGGCTTAGACATTACAAATGAAGAGTCAGAAGCCAATGGAGCCATTGAGAGATGTTCCTTTAAGAATCTGTTGTTACAAACACCCCATGAGTTCTCAAATATCAAGAATGTGGATTACTCAGCGGTGCTGCTGAAAGATTCTTAAAACATTTTCATTTTGCTATGGTAACTGCACTAATGTGACACCCGGTGAAAGGCCTGAAAATCTTGGCTCGAGATTTGTGATCGGTTGACACACCCTTAAGAGAACACAAGATTTATTCTCGTATTCAAAAACCAATTCCCCTTTAAATCTCACCACGTCAGCACCTACCCCACTCAGGGCACATGGGGACCTCTTCCCCTTGGAGGGACATAATTCTCACTACTGACTTCCCAACGGTGGATGAGCCAAGGGCGGGCCTGACCTCCCAAGTGGTAAATGAAGCTTCAGAAGAGCTTTGGAACTCTCTGGTAAGCTCTACCACAGGAAGAAAAAAACAACAGCTCCTCTTGGCTAGAATGAGTTGTAAGAATTTCACTAGTTGTTTTCATAAGCTTATCCAGAGAGTTCCATCAAGATGCCATTAAAATTGTTGATTTAAAAAAAAATCATTTTAGGAACACCATCTGCAAACTCAGGCAATCCTTGCTTAAAGAGCCAGGACCACATTCCACACGGTCTGGCCCTGTTTGCATTCTTGTCCTCGTCTCCCCAAAGACTGCACAGGGGAGGAGATAACACTGATTATGCAAAGGACGGTGCGAACCACTGGCTGCCTGGGTGGCTTTTCTGGGCAGCATCCCCGCTATTGTGAATTTTACATTCTTATGATGAAAGTGACGATAAGCACTCTCTTTCATGTTCTCGTAACTTACAAAGATAACCCATTTTCGAAGCATCTGTGGTTGCTCAAAAATCCCAGAATCCGGAGCCCAGACAAGGTGACTATTCCAACATGTGCCCGCCCACTTGATGAACCTGAGGGTTACATACCCATGTTCAAGTTGATGCTCTATGTACATGCAGAAACCCACCCATCCTGACATTGGGGGAGGCAAACTCTTTTTCAGTTTGTTTTGTCTTTACTCAATTATTCTGAGAAAAACTGATTTTTTCTCCACTTAAAATATACTACTACTAGGATTACATACGTAGCTTCTTATGCCTGTTAATGGCAGATCACAGAGAAAGGAGACCACACTCTAAGTCTGGCCTTCCAGATAAACCCAGTCCATTCTCTCCCGAGACTCCAAGCGGATGACTGTCAAACTCTAGTTTTCCCAAGGGTACCACTAGGTTAGCTAAATGGAGAGACTACAGTCTGGACCCAGTCTGAGTATCTCTCTGAAAAATACTGCCCAGCCCAGGTGAAAAACTGGGGCGGCCGAGCAGGGCGCCGGTCATGCTAATGACTTACAGCTGTGTACACCCATGGCTTCTGAAGCAGATAACTTCTGGTCCCCGGGTGGTGGTCTGAGAATTGACAAAGACCAGAAGGCTTTACAGGTCAAGGAGAGGGAGGGTCTATCCTTTTGCCCATGTGCTCAGGGTCCCAGGAGAGTTACCGAAACGTTCCCATGCCGTGTAAGAGTTAAGTTCTAAAACCATGCAGCCTGCCTGTTCATGCTGACATGTCGGGGCTCATCGCTGTTTCCCCAAATCACCAGCTTGCGGACCCGGAGGCTCCTCAGGGAATTTGGATGGGAGAGGGCAGCAGAATGCACCAAGAGCTGAGCACTGGGTTGCTGGGCTGCATTATGGACTGAGTATTAAAAATGTCTGGTGAGGCGGTTGTCAGATGTTGGACCAGGAACTTCATGAATCATTTTTTTTTCCCAAATCCGTATGGTTTGACATTTCTCTTGAATGTATTTCTAAGAATCTGACTAGTGAGGCAAGGCTTACTTGGTCCAACATAAGCATTTGGAACAAAAACTGTAATCAATTTAAGGTAGGAGGGCATCTCCTCCCCCGGCCAAATGGCCTTTCAGCATGGTCTGTTATAGAGGAAAAAAAGTCATGGAAAAGTAATTTCACCCCAATTGCAGCCCCGAGAATGAGTCGCTGTGAAACACGTGGTCTGCAAAGGCACCTGCCACCACGTCTCGAATCATTTCCTTACCCGCAGCTTTTCCTCCGTCTTGGTGGATTGTTTACAGTCGGGATGCCAAACGGTGGAACCTGGAAAGATACAGTGCACGCTCAGAGCCGGGGCAGTGGAACAAAGCCATGTCAGAACTTCTGAGGAAGGGGCTCATGTCAGAACCCCTTTCCCCAGCACTGGGGAGGGTGGGAGCCCTGTGCCCACGTGAGCCAGGACCCCTCTGAAATCCAGGTGAGTTTCCTCCTGTCCGAGCTTGCTCCCAGAAGGTCATAGCTCTCCCCCATGGAGACCACTAACTGGGCGCCAGAGTGCTTGATTCAAGGGATATTTAGTTCGTGACTGGGTATTTTTTTCTAACCATATTATTATCTTTTTAAAGTAATGTCTGCATCTTACTACAAGCTGCACTTAATTCCAGAACAATAAGCCACCAGCCACATGTACAGAACATCAAAACAACCCAGTGGTTTAGATGAGGCAAATAAAGGCAAAACAGCCTATATTCAGAGGCAACGCTCACTGAATTTTTTTGTTGATCCAACTATACATGGTCATCTACACAGATGTGGGATATCAGACAAACAAGTAGAAAGGTTGAAAGTTAAGTTACAAATCCAAAAGTTTCCTTTATCTTTCAACCTTTTAATTAACTTCCAAAAGCCTTCACCTTAAACTAGGGAAGCTACCACTTGGTGTCATTTCCTGATGCTGGGTCCATGCCTTCACTTCCTCAGAGTACAAAGTATTTTCATGGATGGTCCCAGAACTGAGCAAACCATTCATATCTCACAGGGAGTGCTTATCTTGTAAAAATGCAAGCCTACCTACAAAATTTTGTATGCCCAGATGTATATGGCATTTATAAAATTATGGCTAAGACCTACATGTAAGGATATGTTCATATGTGGGGATGGGCAGGAGAACCAGGAGGAGCACTTAAAAAGATTTAAGCAAGTAAAGTCACTAAGTTGAAAGCCGTGAGTAAATGATACACTGTAAATTTAATGAGTTTCTAGGAAGACCAGACTTTCTACATTTCATTATCGAAACCCTTCTCTCTTTCAACAGCAATCTGTGTGTGCTTGAAAAGACACCAAATTAAAGTAATTCTTGCATTATTTTGTACCACTGAGCTACAATAGTATTAAACCATGACAAGGAAAACACATTTCGCATCCGAATATTACTTTAACCCCTATTTAACAGTCATTCCTATCTGGCCTGACCCAGGGCCAAAAAAGAAGAAGAAGAAGGTAATCCAACACACACAAACCAGACACTCACAGACCCTTCAGCACTAACATTATTCCGGCCCGGGCTACAAAGCACGGGAAACCCTCTTCCTGTGGACAGCCAAGGGCCACGGGGTCAGCGCTGGGCCCAGGAGCTACGTTCGCTGTGTAGGTTCTATTGATCAGAGGCCGTGGGCCAGAACGCTGGGCTCACTCAGTGTCACATTGCTCTCCAGAGGCCAGGCATATGGGTACATGGCACAGAGAGCGCATGAGATGCTGAGGAAGAAGGAACTGCTCATTCTTCAAGGACATGCCAAGAGGGCAAGCAAAGAGTGCTGAGGCCCAGGAAGAGTGTCTCAACAATCCCTGGAATTCTGAACGCGGCCCATCTTAACAGGCAGCTGGTTATCTGCAGTGTGAGTATGCTGTGTTTGCGCACAGCTGGGGATCACTCCCGATCTTCAGCTTCCAGGCCTGGATTCTCAGCTCCTAGCAGACTCAGGGTTGATGTGCACTCTGGTGTCTTTGTTTCTGAATGCTGTAACTGACACACTAAAATCTAAAACGAAGCCCAGAGACCAAGTAAAGAATAAATCTGTGCCATTCTGGAAGCGCACACCTGCCTATTGCTACTGCAGATTTACTGCCTGTCTGCAGGGAAATGTCATACATACCATGCCTAGAGGAGAACACAGATTTGGACTGTCACTTGCCTTTTTGGGGGTCCTTTAATATTCAGTGATTTTTTTTAAATCATAATATTTCAGAGTGATCATCCTACAGTTAAAAGGATGTTTGGGATGTTAATTTCTCATACAGTTAGCTTTTTTAAGGGGACTGTAGCCTAAGCTTTGCTTGAATATTCCAGAGCAATTTCTGTAGCTGTATAAAAAAACCCTAAGAGCAAAGCAAGCCATTCATTAAAAATACAGTGTTACGTGCGAAGAGACACGAAGAAATGACATGCAAAAGCAGACGAAGCCCAGGCATTACCAAAACCGAACGAGCAATAGCTCTTACGGTTCTTGCTAATTTTACTGATAAGCCCTTGTCTGTTTCATGACTCTTTGACAGCTAAAAATAGCAAAATGCTCCCACAGCTGGTACTGTTCGATGGAAGAGACTCTTCCCCCACAGCCTCTCTGAGAAACTGCAGAAATTTGGAGGAGATAAAAACTAGTGATAGTTGCACACTGAAAACATTTCTTAAAATCATTTTCAATGAAAAAAAAATCTGATGGCCTCCTGATAATCCCACCAAAAACGTCTCATTTTGCTTTCAGGGACTTAGGGCGTGTTCTCTCCCTCTCCTTCACTATGAGAGCTATGTCATCTGAACGTGATGAAATATAACTGTGATGCCATTCAGCAAATATGAGATTTTCTTCTCCCTGGAAGCCAGAGCAACAGCAGCCTGGGAGGCCTCAAAACAATCCTTCTAACAGGAGAGTGAAAGGGGAAAAGGCGAAGTCGTTGTCTGGTGAGTAGCATTTCTAGAAATGCTTCCCTAGCAGGTTCCTGGAGAGGGCTGGGAGGAGGTGTGATCTTCACTCTTGCTTATATCCACAGCTAAAACACCTAGTCCTGTTCATTCATTCCAGCAGCAACACATTTGCTAAGGGCCTCAGGGCCCACTGCCAGCAAGTCAATTGCTTGGCTGATTAATACTAACCGATGAGGTAACGTTTGGCCACACTCATTTTGGACCTGGGTAGCCTTGCAGCTAATGAAATGTCTCCTTCTCTAAAAACAACCCAACAAACAAACAGCACGGGTTTTTCTCCCTCAGGAGAGCTCCTGAGCCCACCTTACTTACCTTGAAGATACATTTCCTCTCCTTCTGTGAACATCTGGTTGCATCTGCTGCATCGTGCACAGCTGGGGTGGTAATGCTTGTCACCTGCCTGGAAGAGAAGAGGTAAGGGACATTCAGTCTACTCCTGGTCACTAAACGCGGCCTCTTTTTTGGACTTGGGGATTTGGAGGAAAAGAGAGGGTGGTGAGAAAGGAAAAATAACTGTCCAGGCGACCAAACTTCCTTCACCAACAGCCTCAGAAGCTGAAGCCAACCCCATCGAAACTGGGAGGGGCCCAAGAGCAGCTCCTTGTGCCTGATGTGATGGGGCCGACTTGCCTCTCGGGGTTTTTGGCTTCCGGTTCTCTCTTGGCTTGGGCTCTCCTGGAAGGTTGCCAGTGACACAACTCATGCCTGAGATGAGTCCACTCCACCACCCCCCAAAAACTCATCTCAAAAACATGAACATCTGAATTAATGCTGGAGGCTAATGTTGGTTTGTACTAAGATAATAAAAGGAGAGGATTCTATTAGCAGGTTCTTGCTTTCTTAGCCAAATAGTCTGAAAATAATAAAATTTACCCAGCTTCTATCAAGATGAGAAAAAAACATAGTAAAAGTCATGATCAACTGCTTCTCTCTCAGAAGGGGCCCAAATGCTCTCCTGTGCTGCTTACAATCTTTTGCCAAAATCTTGTATTAATTGTCTTCTGAAGAAGGCATTTTACTGAGATGGCTCTGCATCATCCCTGGGCGTTCCATAGTCCTAAATACGACAGTTGCCATCACAGCAGGTGTTGACTTCCCCAAGGCAAAATGTCACTGGACACAGTGACAATTCTCTAGACAGGTGCCAAGTCACATTAGAGTCATGCTCCAAATACATGCCTAGAAAATGGATTCTTTTTGTGGACAACAAAAACCGTGCTATCTACAAATGATCAAATGTACTCTGCAATTAAGTCATTTTATCAATAAACTAGAACGCCATGTATTTTGCTTTAACCACAGAGGAAAGGCAGTGCTGAGAGCCTAGAATTAGTAGTGGCTGCACCCTGGTCCTGCCTGGGATCTCAACAGGGAGTCAGGTCAGAGCGACCCCTTTCTCACATGTTCTTCGAGAAAGTCCGAAAGCCACTTAACAACCAGAGTGTGACATGGTGCTCGACCACTCGAGAGAACCAAGTGGGAAAAAAAGGAAGTTATTTAAAACTAGGAGCCAGGAAAAAAATCTTTTCAGTGGGATTTGCCAGAAAATTCCAGAAGTGATGCTATGGTTCTTGTCCACACAGTATGTTTAATTAAGTTTTTTCCTGGGGGGTGAGGGGAGGGTAGAAAATGTCGACACAAAGGAGCTCCTTTCCTCGGGCCATCCAGGGTCTAACATGAATATGGGAGGAGAGATGGTATCACTTACTCAGTTACAGCCCAGGGAGGCTCAGCCAGGGTGTCAGTGCTGTGGGTCCCGGGAGGGACAATCTCTGGATTCTCCAGGGAAATGTAAGGGAAAGAATTAAGGCCCCTTAAGAGGAATCTGATGTAGTGGAAAAGCACACTCCCCAGTAAGCCAGGAATAGAAAGGAATTTCTTGAAGCTGACAAAGGGTTTCTATATTTGGTGGTATGACATTGGAAGCTTGCTTATTAAAGACGGGAACAAGACAAAGATGTATACTTTAACCAGTGTTTCCTACATTGTTTTAGTCCAAGCCACTGTGATAAGTCAAGAAAAAGAAATAAGTGTAAAGGTCACTAACAAAAGAGTTCAGTCAAGTAGCTAGATAAAATAATTAACACATAAAAACCAACAGTTTTCCTATCCACTAGCAATACAAATTCAGTCAATGTAAAGGGAAAACAGGACCTCATTTGTAAAAGCAATAAACCTTCCAAGGTAAGGTTTACATAAAGAAAATCATAGAATTTAACTGATGAGCATAAAAGACTTAAATAGAGACACAGTATTTCTGGAAGGGAGAACTGAATGTTGTCAAGATGTCAATTTATCTAACACGAACCTATTAATGCAGTGAAGTCTAAGTCAGAGCGCTCACAGGAGTTTCCTCTAGAGAATTCAACGAGCCAGTTCTGTAAGTTCACATGTAAGAAAAAATGCTCACTAACACAAAGGCATTTTTTTTTTTTTGCAAAAGAGAGCAGCAGTGAGAGGGGATTTTTACCTTTCCAACATAAAACATTATTCCAAGGCTGAAATAAGGGAAGTAGTACTGTAATTCTGGTGCAGGAACAGACAACAGCCAGCAGGGGCAGAAGAGAGGAACCGGCTGCACAGTCACGCACGTAACAAGAGAAGTACAATAAAGAGGGCTTTCGAATGAGCTGAAAAAGTGCATCGTTCAATTAATGGTGAGAACAATAGATTTTCCTCTTAGAGAGAGAAGTAACGGATGGGAGAAAATATCTGCCATGCCTTTCAGACTAAAGATTATCATCGAATATATAAAGAGCATCTACAAGGAAGAATTAATAGCAATATGAGCAAAAGACCATTTCCAGAGGAAATATGGATGACCCCAAAGGCATCAGGGAAATACAATTTAGGAAAATATATTTTTCTTTGTCACATTGGCAAAGATTGAAAAAAAATCATTAGTGTGAGGACATGGGCATTCTCACACACTGCTGGTGAGTAAAATTGTTTCTGGAAGGCAATTTTGGCAATACTTACAAAAATGTAGTATGAGCATACTCCCTGATGTGCAAACTCCACTTCTAAAAGCTATCCTACAGAAATGCTCACACGTGTTCCCGAAAGTGTATGTATTGAAGATATTCAGCACTGTATTACATACAATAGTAAATGACAAACAGACAGAAAATAACCCAAATAAGAAAGTGGTTAGATAAAACACTGGCCTTATGTAGCCATTAAGAGAATGAAATAAATGTTATATCCTTGCATGGACAGAGTTCAAACTGATATGCCTAAGAGAAAAAGTCATGCAGACAAGGAATGTCTATGACACAGTCACATAAAAAGTAGTCAAGTCTCACTAGATTCAGGCCGGTGTCCACAGGACATGGTCCTGTGATGCTGGGAATCTCTCAGACTGTCAGCTTCCACATCCATATAAGGGGCAGAATTGCACTCACCTATGGAGCTGACGAGATGAATAGCATATTGCCTAGCACCCCCTCAACAGGCCTATGACTCAGGTACTGTTATTATCACTTGTGTCAGAGAGAACACACATGTGTATGTGTGTCAATTTTATACGTGCACCTTGCACGGAGGGGCAACAGGAGAATGCACACCTGTCAGCTTGCTGCAGATACCTCCGCAGAGAGAGGGAGGAGTTAAGGGTCAGATCCCAACAGCGTCCCAACAATGTCCTCTGTGTGAGTCTGTACTGTTTTGATCCTTTACAACAAGGATGTAGTTTTGTGTTACCGCATAGTAAGAAAATAAAAACCAGGAGGAAGAAAAGTCCGCGTCTCTTGGAGTCATGACACTGCGTCTGAGTTTTCACCCCTGCTCTAGAATGATGATCCTCAACAAATAACCTCCTGGGACCTGGATTGCAAAGTAGAGATGAGGATGTTGATAATATCGGCTGACCAAAAAGTTTGTGTGATTTTTCCCCATAACATAAAAGACATATTTTTCATTCTCACTAATAATAGCTTTATTGATTTGAATATTTTGAGTATGTTGGCTATCTTCCCCGTGATATAACATTGATTGTTCTCAACTGAAGTCTCAACTTGATCGTTATCAGCTCCAACAGGTCGACCTGACCGTGGAGCATCGTCTGGTGGGAAAGCTCCAGCTCCAGCATGCAGCTTCGCAAACCACTTTTGACAGGTCTGATCGGTCACAGCACCTTCTCCCTGCACTGCACAAATCTTTTCTCTATTTCATGTTTCAGTTGCCTTCTCACCTTTCTTGAAACAATAAAGCGTAACATGCCAAAAATATCACTTATTTTCTTCCACCTTCAATATTAAAATGGCTACATAAAAATTCACCAATTTTGATAAGTGTTTTTTAAATGCACACTGATGTGACAGCGGTCACAATACAATCTTAAAAAAATTGTTTCAAATGAAATTAAAGACAAATGAAGTTAAAGACAAATGAGTGCTGCTGGAGCCATGTTATGGGGGGAAAACAAACAAAAGAACGCTTTGGCTGACCCAGTGAACATCTTACCATGATTATTCTGTGTCACTCACTGTTCTACATACTTCATACATATTTAGCCACTTGTTTCATAATAACCTAATGAAGTAGGGGCTGCTATTCTCTATTTTATAGATGACGAAACTGAGGCTTGGGGAGGTTTAGCACCTTGTCTATAATCAGGGACTGGCGGGCCCAGGATGCAAACCCAGGCAGTCCGGCCCCGGAACACACGCTCTTAGCTGGTACCACAGCTAATAACCAACCACACAGAACTCAACTACTACACCTGCCTCACAGTGATGTCGTCAGGGTAAATGATCAAACGACACTTTGAAAATGGTGTGACACACCGCAAATAATAATAGGAATAGGAATAACAACACAGTCGCCCTCCGCACAGAGATGGCACCAAGGCCATTCACATAAAGGTTTGTTGTTTTGGTTTAGGATGCTGATGACTGTCTCTCTGGATGTCACCCTTTCCCAATGACAGGCTAAGAGAGTAACTGTGTTATAGGAACTGTCAGACAAGATGGATGGAAGACACATCAAGGCCCCATGTGACAGGGCTTTGCTC
>PVKM010051489.1:0-10456 GCA_004027735.1 Carollia perspicillata
AAAATAGAGAGGGGAAGGTTAAGAATAGTGTGGGAAATGGAGAAGCCAAAGAAATTGTATGGTCATGAACTAAGCAGGGGGCAATGCTGGAGGGAATGGGGGTACTGGGTGGAGGGGATAAAGGGGAGAAAAAAAGGGGACAACTGTAATAACATAATCAATAAAATATATTTAAAGAAGTTTAAATGTATGCTATTTGTGTTAACAGATATAAAGCCGCTCTTCATAAAGCATACAATTATTATTATAATGACCACATGAGGTAGGTGTTAGTGAGTGACTTAATTATAGCCCACATCCCCATTGCTCTCGGCAATCAGAGAGAGAGTTACGAGTAGTAAAGAAAGGTACATTGAGGTGGCTCGCTAATAAGGATGTGTGTAAGCAACTGGAATCAACACTAAGAACAGATGTCACAGCTGATTCTCAGCGTTGGCGTTACAGGCTGTTGTGACTCTGGGCAGATAGGAGAATCTTTCAAGAGGCGTTTTGCTGTGGTTCCTTCCATATGGTGGGTTTGAGCATTAGCCCATTCACCAGCCTGCAGTGCTGAATCTTACAAGGATCCCCTTGAATGAATTATTGGGTAGGAGCCATAACTCTTAAAGGGAAAATAAAAACAAGGCCAGTGATGTGTTGATAGTTCACATTAGAACTTCCTGACACTGTAAACGGCCATCCTGGGTACTTGCGGTGTTTCTGTTCAGTACAGATTGGGGACAAGGAGTCAGGGCTGGCAGGGACCCGCATTTCCTAGAGTGGGTTTTGTGGAATATTAGTTCTGTGGAATGTTAATAAATGTTGTATGAAATAAAAACAAGCCAGAGGACAAACTGCCTGTGGTCATGTAACTTGGGAAAGCTCTAGATTAAATGAAGTCGGAGGGTTTTTTGTCTCTGTTCTTCCAACTTGACCGAGATGAAATGGACATACCATTATGCAACTTTAAGGTGTGCACATGCACCGCAGTACGATCACCACCGTGCTGCTAGCTGACGCCTCCTTCACACTGTTGCTGTTTCTCTCTTATGGCGAGAGAGTATTTTAGATCTACCCTCAGCAGTTTTCAAGTGTGGACTGCAGAGTTGCCTGTGATCGTGATGCTCTGCTTTAGGTTTCTAGGACTTACTCACCTTCTGGGGTCCTTTGTTTTTAACTGCAGGAGTTCTTGAAGCCTTTCATTTATCACTACACCACGTATTCTCCAGGAGGAGGAAGGGGAGGGGAGACTGCAGTGGGATGCAACCTTTCCCAGACTTACTGGGGCTTACTCGGCCATGGAATCACTTTTTTGAGGGTGTCCTGGGAACTTGGCATGTCAGAGGATACCAGCCGGTGAAGGGGGTTAGGTGGCCATCATTTCACAGATGAAAAGCTAGGGCCCAAATAACTTGTTCCTCAAGTGACTAGAGCTGGTGAGGTTACAGACTGCATACTCTTAGATCACTGTTCTGTCTATGGGCAAAAAAGATTTTATGGCCCTGCAGACAGAGGTTTAAATGTTTACATTAAAAATGTAAACAAGATTTTTGACTTCATCTCTTAAAATTCACTGAAGCTTAATGCCTGGTCTAACCCTAACATCTACTCTAACCGAAAGAAGCAGGGCTGGCTGTCAGCCGCGTTGCTGACAAACGGAGTAGAGAATAGCTGTGCACGTGAACGGAAGGAGCTACCCGAATCCGCTCTGTGTACTTCCCACTAAAATTAGAATAAACAGGGTCTTAGTTTTCTTTTCCTCTTTTTGCAGTGAAATAGGAAATAATGGAGCTTCGTTTCTTATGTAATCAAATTAACCTCTAAGAATTGTAGGTTTATGGGAGACACATCCTTAACATAAGACTTAGTTTTCACATTGCTTCAAAAACAGTTCATTTAAAATAGGATATATATGGACTGGAATTTCTGGGGGAATGGGAAGGTAGTCTAAAACACTGGGTAACTAAACAAAATTTAGACTCTTCAAGGTATGATTTATTTTTTTAAAGATTTTATTTATTTGTTTTTAGAGAGAGGGGAAGAGAGGAAGAAACAGGAGAGAAATACCAGTGTGGGTTGCCTCTTGCGTGCCCCCTACTAGGGATCTGGCCTGCAACCCAGGTATGCGCCCTGACTGGGAATCAAACCAGCAACCCTTTGGTTGGCAGCCTGTGCTCAATCCACTGAGCCACACCAGCCAGGGCTCAAGGTATGATTTAGATGGATAATTACAAAATTTTAAACAAAGATTTTATTGAATTACAGCCTCAAATAGTCAGCTTTGTACCCTGTCTGTAAGATAGCAAGTACCACGTGCTGGGGTGAAAGGCAGAGGGAATGGGACCCTCAGTGTTCTGTGAACGCAAGGACATTCTGGGCTACCTGGGTGAGCAGTGACAGTCCCGGGATTCTGCTTCAACAGACAGGCACGCCTCACTCATGTTCCTTGGTTTAGGGAGAAAAATGTGGCTTATTTTTTAAAAGTTGTTGTTTCATGTTTCTTTAAAGTAAAGGAATTTAAAATGGTTTCTTATTAAATAGAAAAGGCATTTCAGGAACATAATTATGTGTTTGGGTATTTTATATTATAAAGATAAATGGCTGATTATAGTTTTACTGGAATATTTTGACAAAACTAGCCGTGTGTTCTTCTCTGCTTTTTATTCTTTACCCCACCCCAAGTAAATGGCATGGTTAATAACAAGTCTTAGGAAAAAAAGGAAAGAATTTAGTAATCATAAATTTGGTGTGCTTGGAAAACTGTGTAGAAAGTTTTGTTAGGCTTGTTTGAAGGCTTCTCTGGAGCGGTGAGGACGGGTTATGAAACAGGCTGCCAGGGACCAGCAGGGCGATGGGACTGGGGTGGGGCGTGAGAGTGTTTTAGGAGGAGCAGGGGCAGCGTGGCCGTGGAGCACGAGCCCCGACCTCCTGTGCTCTTTTCCTCTCTTTAGAGACGGGGAAGATTTTAAAAAGGTGCTGACCTCTTTAATGCCTGGATTCTAAATACAGAGCATAATCTTTATGTTGTTTTAAAAAATTCAAGAGTAGACAGAATAATTGACAATTACAATTTTTGTAATTTTATCAAGTGAATCAAATTAACATTATTAATACTGTTATTGACAAGAAACCTACCTCTCGAAGACTGAAAATCCAGATGTCAGGCAGGTGGTTTGATTTTCGACCGCAGTCAATCAAGGTGTATTTCCTAGAAGGAATCTTCAGAGTGGATCCTAGGAAGGTAAAAAGCGTGGCTGTGCTCACCTCAGGTTCTTTCCGGAATGGCGGGGTATATTCCTGTCAGTAAAACCAGTAAGATATTTTTTAAAACATATTTTCTCAACATTTTGCCTAAATAAATAGGATAGGACCTTTCTCTTAAGTCTGTTAACTGAGTATGCCCGTAGCACGGCACTTTTTGGACGGCCATATTAAAAAGGGCTCCTTTAGAAGAGGGGTGTTAATGCGGGCTCCTGGCCGCAACCATAGTCTTCGTCGTCATTGTTAGAGCAGACTGTGTTTTTTAGATAAATTTTAGATTCACAGCGAAATTGATCCTTTTTTTAAAAATTGGTCAGGTGGTATTTGTTAGAGTACCATGATGGTGGTGTTTGTTAAAAGGCAGGCGTGTATTTCTACTGTGAGTTTCACTGTATACAAAACATACTTTGTGATTATGCTTGCTTTTTTATAATTGTTATTTTTTCAAAGTATTCCATCGGTACTGAATACATGTGCAGTTTCATTATGAAAGAACTTAAGTAATTAATTAACCAAAGGAAAATAGCAATGGGTTTTCGGGATAACACTAATGGAGAAGTAGCATTTTTGGACTTTCTTCATGTCCTGTGACTAGGAGAATGAATGCGTGTCTTGTGATTTATTTTTCTGTTTTTACTGTCTTGGGGACTGAGAACGTTTATGTATTTCATGTTTTGGCAGCTTCAAACGGGATAAGAATGTGTAGGTCTGTTTTGAAAAAGCTGTGACAAGAATGTTGCATATGCACAGGACAGAGATGTATGTAAATTATCGGAGCTTCAGGGAGACATCAAGTTTTCTTGGAGAGTATTTATATGTACTCTTACTGTTATTTAAAGTGACTTCTGTCCTGACTGATGCATCAGTTCCCACTGAACTGGAACCATCCCCAAACTCAAAGTTTAATGCGTGTAGTATAGTTAACATGCACGTGCCAGGGAAAACATAGAAACCTTACAGTGTCAGCTTTCTCCTTTCGAAATGAAAGTTTCGCCCTGCCTCATCTTTCTCCACTATGAGAACGGGCTTGTCTTTCAGCTCTCACCTTCTCCTCTTGGGAGAAAAAGAAGGGATTGTCTTAGCTTGGGCTACTGTGGAAAGAATCTCAAGACCCCAAAGGTTCCACTTTAAATTTAAATTGCATTAGGTTTATTTGTTTCATATCTACATTATGAAAATTTAAAATTTTGTTATATCTTGCACTTTCAGAAAGTTCTTTTAACAGTTAATACAATCAAATTGCATATTGACATCATTAAGGAAAAATTCTTTAAAAAAATTTCTCTTTAGAGGGGAAGTAAAAGAGAGGGAGAGAAATATCAATGTGTGGTTGCCTCTCGTGTGTCCCCTGCTGAGAACTGGCCTGCAACCCAGTCATGTGCCCTGACTGGGAATCGAACCTCGATCCTTTGGTCTGCAGGCCTGCGCTCAATCCACTGAGCTACACCAGCCAGGGCTAAGGAAAAATTCTTACAGTTTTCTGATTTCGGTATACCCCTGTCATCTACAGCCTATGTGATACTAGTTAATCACATGGCTTTGGTGTATACTAGTAACATTTCAGGAATATCTTTACTTTAGTATTTAGGGGAGGAAGCATCTGATGTATTTTTTAAGCTTTATTATGGAAACTGCAAACATTCATGCAGTAGAGAGAACTGTATAATGAATTCTCAAATAGTCAGTGTCTGCCCTCACTAGTTTAATGTAATGGCCAGTCTTGTTTTGTCTGCACACTGACCCCTTTACTTCCCTCCTGACTCCTCAGTGACTTTGAAGGAAATCCCGGACATCATGTAATTTCATTGCGAAATATTTCTGTGTGTGTCTCTAAAAGAAAATAAAATTATTTGTATTCCCTGTGAGTGCTAGCCAGCTTCATTGTGGAGAGGAAGCTCAACATGTCCTGAAAGGGGCCTGCCATCACAGTTTTGGTAGTTAATTTGCATTTAAAAAGATCGAGAGTTTATACTACTTGGGCATTTTATTATTACAGTAAATCTCAAAGGGTTTGAAATGTTGATTTTGTAAATAACATCTAAGAAGACTTTGTGAATTGCCATCATGAATATGTATGAAGTTACCTGACAGTCCCTGGTTCTGAGCTAACCTACCGTTTGCTTTGTCATTTGTAATGGCTCCCTACCTCCAAAATTTATGTGTCTGTATTTCAGTGCTGCAGGACAGCACACTTAGTTTCAGACCAAATTCTGTAAGCCTCTTTGTGTGTCAGAGAAAAACAGTGAGGGAAGATAAGCATGTGGGGCTGAGAAAAATAGAATAGGCTAAACAGGGTGAACATCCCCAGGACTGAATCGTAGAGCAGTAACTCCCCTTTCCTCACTCTGGCTCGCTAGCCTCCTCTCTTGGTCGCGGCTTGACTCGGTTCCTCCTTTGACTTCTTTCTGTTGGCACTTACTTAACGGGGCCCGTGACATTCACGGTCAGGTGAATGGCCGATTTCTCCCTTGGAAGAGGATGCTCTGTTATACAGGCGTTGGGAGATGAACCTTTAAGAAATGAAATGTTTTGGGACTTATTTGTTGTTTTATTTGCTTTTATGCAGATTTTTAAAAATGATTATTCAATTCAAATTATTAGAATGCCTACTGTGGGCTAAATTGAACTTTCATATGCTTTGGATGAAATATGCAGTGTATGAGAGCATTAATTTTATATTGATTTTTAGGTTTGTGTTAGATGTTCTCATTGAAAAATTGTGTAATAATTTTTCCTTTTTTGTTCTCTTTTGCTGCCCATTTATTGGATGAAACCGATTCTATTCAAATATGATTCTGCAGTTCACAAGATTCCTTTGCAGCTCACCTTTGGAGGTAAGAGTTTACTCACAGGAATACTAGAATCACTAACTGAACATGATTATTGATATCTTTCGTTGGGCACTTATTTGATAATTTAAGAGTGATCATTTTATTGTGGCGCATTCACTCTTCAGTAACAGTAATGAGACGAATACAGACTTTTTTTAAATAAGAATTTCTATAAGTTACAGAGCTGTTCACTTTCATAATAGGTCATTGCCTCTTTTTGAGTACATTTTCTTTTTTAACAAGTAGACTGAAGAGCACTATTGTATCTCCTACTTTTATAACTGTTTGACATCGGCCTTATTCTCCCTTAACTGCCTTGGTGTTAAAGAGAGCTGGAGAAGTCATAGGCAGGAGCTAACATCAAGGAAAATTCATTTGGTTCAAAAGAGCTTTTGAAAATCTGTGAGTCGATTAGGGGTGAGAAAACAACTTACGTTTCCCCGAGCCGTTCTTGTAAGACAGGCACTGTTCTGGGCACTCGCTCTCTCATTTAATCCTCATAATGGCTCAGTGAGCTACAGTTGATAAGGAGGAACCTGTGGAAGGTGCGAGGGCTTGGAGAAAGGAATGGAACAGGGAGGCAGCAGGGTCTGTGCAGAGATGACTGCATTCAGAGCCAGCATGGGCTTCAGATCACACCTTCACTTACTGGCCACATGGACAAATCACAACTTCTCTGAACCTCAGTTTTCTTCTCCGTAAAATGGATATAATAATCCCTCCCTCCAAATGAAGCAGTGGATGTGGGGGCAGTTTCTAAAATGCTGTTCACATCTTAGCAACATTGTGTCTTCTCCTCCTAGGCTGTACTTCAGTCCCAACGGTCCGACTCTGTTCCCTGCCCTTCACTTGTCCTTCATTTTGCCTCTGTTGTCCTTGTCACCTTATGTCCCCTTCTCGGATTCCCAGCCTGTCCAAGTCAGACCCCCTCAGGAGGAGCCTGGGTACGGTGCCCTGCTGTCTGTATGGTGGGAGAAGTCTGGGCTTCGGAATGAGAGGGTGGGGGGTCCCATGAACAAGTCATTTTATCGTTTGAGAAACTGAAAAATGGAGATGATACAGACTTACAGGGTATTAAAGTAGAACGAGATAATGCGTGGCAAGCACGGAGCACAGTGCCTGTTGCATGCAATTTTAAACAAAGTTTAGTGGAAAAACAATAAAAACAGGAACCAAATCATAAGACAATAGAAATTATATATAATATACTCGTTAGTTGAGTGAGCACTTTCTAAGCATAGAAGAAAGGGAAGTCTCAAAGGAAAGGATGGAAACATTAGATTTGATTCTGATTCTGTAAAAAAAAATTCATAATTTTGTTCATAAAATCATGTACAGTTAAAGGTAGTTTGGGGAAATATGATAAAAATGTTGTTGTACTTACTATAGTGACCTCTTAGAATTAATTTTAAAATGTCTTATTTGCTTCTACATAATATTTGGTTGGATTTTATCAGTTAGTTGATGAGATGAAATACAAATGGTAATAAATGTCTTAAAAGTCCTTATAAGCAATCAAAGAAATGCAGGTTAAAGAACCAGTGATAGGTAGTTTTTTTTTGCCTATGAAGATAGCTTTTTTTTAAATGAATGGGAAGATACGATGTGTTTTTAAACTCCATTGTTTACAATAGGAATCCATTTGGTCATGCACATTAAAGACCTTATATAAATTCAACCTTGTAGTTGAGTAATTCTAGTCTAAGGATCACTGCCAGAGAAATCATCAAAGATAGGGACAAAATTTACATAAATATGTTTATTACAGCATTATTTATAGTGGCAAAAATTTATAAACAATGTGAGTGTCCAGCAGTAGGAAAAGGTAAAATAAATCACAGTACAGCCAGCCACATGACAGAACACACTAGAGCCCTAAAAATGAGGACTGAGTGCGGGCCAGGTTCCCGGTACGGGGTGTGCGAGAGGCAACCAGTCGCTGTCTCTCCCACATCCATGTTTCTCTCCCTCTCCTTCTCCCTCCCTTCCCCTCTCTAAAAATAAATAAATAAAATCTTTAACAAAAATAAAATGAGGACTGTACGTAAACGTGCGTGAGTACATACTGATGAGCAATAACAGTGTAAAATACTTGCTCTATCAAGATAAAAATGGGATGCAAAACTGTGCGTGCTGATCTAAATTGAAAAACAATTGAAGCATACGGAAATTAGGAGGGAGATGCACCAAATGTTAACATCAACTACAGAGTGTTCTGTTGTTTTATCCTGTGCTCCTCCACGGAGGAGCCGCTCCGGGCGGGAGAGGCACCTGGGCAGGCTTTTGAAGATGGCTCTTGGAGGCCGTACGACTGCCGTGTAATCAGGGGCATCTCTGTCTGGTGTGGAAACAACCGATGTCAGTTCCAGTCTTGGAAGAAAAGAGATTGGCAGGAGCTTAGGCTGGAGATGTCGTGTTCAAGGCTGGACTCGCATTGCAGCAGGAACATAGAGGAGTAACCCCAGAATGGGGGCTGTGAACCGAGGACAGTCAGGCTGAGTCGACTACCCCGGAGGGAGTAAGTAGGGATGCTGGAGCCTGACGTCCCATCAGCAGGGCAGGCAGCAGTGTGAAGATGCCATTAAACAGACCTCCCTGACAGGCTTTTCTCAAATGCAAGGTCAGCGGGAAGACCCGTTTGTCCTGCTTCCTTGCTCCACTCTTGGTGTAGTGCATAGGAGGCCCTGAGTACGTAACTGTTGAATGAGCGAAGGGATGGCTAAGCTAGGGGGCCTGAGGCTGAGCGTAGCAGGCCTTGACCCATCTTTTGGCAGCTGAAAGCACAAAAGGCCTAATGTTTATATTTAGTATGGTTAATACTCGGTCTTCCCAGCCAGACTGCTGCTACTTAACATCTTTGTGTTCCTCATCTCTGGGTTCTCAGGTAGAGAGAGAGCGTGGAGTCCTCACCCGTGTGCTTCCAGAGTTTTACCGTACAGATACATATTTTTAAATTACATCTTGCTACTCTGGGTAAATACCGGGACTTGATGTGCACAAGCTTTAATCTTGGGTGAAAACAGAAGGGAAGGTATCATGATGGAAGCTTGGTGATGGTCTCTGTCATTTTCTGTCTGATCCGCTCTTTCCACTTACTGATTTGGAGTTGTATTTACTTTGCCTTGGCTAAACTGATTTCTTTCTTGTGGGACTTAACGGATGTGGGCAGAGGAAAAAGTCAAAATTAAAATTGACCACTTTGCTTTGCTTTTCTCGAAGTATTTGGGAAATGCTTGCAGGCTTTCTGTTGATGTTTTTCTTGCCCGGAGTTTCCCAGGAGCCCCCTGATGACATAGTTACTGGCTGCCGCCCCCAGGGCTCCAGCAGCACGAACTCCGGACTCTGCGCCTTTGTCCCTGCAGAGCCTGGGAGCCAAAGCGGAGCTGAGGCAGGGCAGTGGCGGGAGCCCTGAAATGTTTAATTTCACCGCCAAACGTATATTTTGGATGGAGAAGAAAAATGTAACAAATATGGCAAATACCCAAATACCTTCGCTAATTTTGAATAAAAAATATAATTTTAGTAGAGACAATAAAGGACATGGGACTTGAGTTGAAAATGAAGGAGACTTTAAATTTCACTTTGTCCACACAAGCTTCTATGAATGAACCATGTCCCTGTGTTGTAAGTCCTAAACGGTTAACTGCCACATGAATCTAACGAAACCGTCAAGTTGTAGTAATTACATCAGTAACGTGATCCGCTGTCATTTGAATGGGGCCATGTGTGGAGAGTCAGTTACTTCCCTCCGTGGGGCTGACCCTTCTACATTCCTGTGAGCCGAAGACTAATAGCGCTCATTAAGCTTTATGGGAAAAGAGCTTTTGTCACCTCGTCAAGCCGGGCGGCGTGTTTCCATCCTATGCCTAATTGTGTGCAGCGCTGTGGCTGCCGATGCGCACTCCCTGCTAGGCTTGCATCGGACCCCTCCTGTACAGACGCTTTTATTGACATTTCTGGGTCTGAACTACATTTCATGTGGCACCACCTCCACATGTCTTCAATTAAATGTAGGTAAATAAAAGGGATTATATATCAGAGGCTGAAAGATTCTTGAAATTCTCTCCTGAGTCAGACTGCCAGCCAGTCCGGTAGGGCGCAGTCTCGTCGTCATGCTGGAGGTGGACAGCTACAGGGGGGGGCATTTGTAAGAGAAGTGGAGCCATGTGTGACTGTAGGTTACTTAGATTTCTTCGAAAATGTCCTCTCTCCCTTTGTTTCAGATCAGTTCAAGTCTTGATTTACAGGTGTTACAACTCATTGAGGAGTTACCAACTAAAGTGCATGGGTACTATGCTAAGCTCTTTGCTTACCTTGTTTTAATTCTCACAAAATATCTGTAAGGTAGATAGTCCCAGTTTTCTGAAATCGAAAATTGGGCCTAG
>PVKM010051490.1:0-10462 GCA_004027735.1 Carollia perspicillata
GCAGGGGCAGAAGTTATTTTATGCTCTTGTTCTCTCATTTCATGCCCCTTCACGATTTGATTCTATGCTCCCGGCACCTGTAACACTGTCCCGCCCCCTTGACCTTGCTGTGTGTGGCATACACAGCCTTTCCTGCTGAGCCTGGAGTGCCTCTCACCACCTCTTCTTCCTGACCTTCGTCCCGGCCCCCCAGGACCCACTTTGGAACAGATACACACACATGCACACACACACGCACACACCCCAACACCTCCACTATCAGCACCAATGCCATTCCAGTTACACACACCTATTTCCCTAGAAAATGTTGGTTTAGGTCCCCAGGGTGACAAGTATTCACCTCTCTACCTCCCAAGCCTTATATCATGAGTTCCATCACCGCCCCTGCCACAGTGAATTGGAATTGTTGGGAAGGGATTATATTTTCTCCAGGGTCCTGTGAACAACCAGAAAACAGGAATTTCATCTTTCTTCCCTGTATCCCCAGTATCTGAGACCACACACCTGGCTGTCCGAGACAGTCGTGAAATATATGGACATGTGACAGAATATGATCAGATAGAGATTGGAGACCTAGAGGCACATGAAAAATTAGAATAACCCGAAGATAAATAAAACTCTGAATGTTTTTTCAAAGCTCCCCATTTGGGAAAATACCAAAGAAAATATGATTTTGTTGACAAGTGCGCATGCATAGGTGTATGTGCATATGTAAATATGTACACACATTTGCATAAACACATGCTCATTTATACACACATATGTATATTGCACTGTTCCTAATAAGTAGATGAACATGACGTGCAGATTAGAGATGGGTTTTAGGATCCTCCGGAATTAACAGAGCTCGAACTAAGCAGGCCACAACACTACTGAGGAAGTACGCACCGTGGGGTTGGTGAGGAGGAGGTGAACATCCTTGAATTTTCGTGTATGAAGGCGTTTTCCCCACGCTCCCTCCTCTCCCTTTCCACAGCAAGGGAGAGGCCTTCTCCCAGTTACCTCACCGATCGTCTCACAGTCTGTCGGGTCTCATAACACAAAGTATTCAGCGAACACTTTCTGAATACCAGCACAGCGTCTTCACTGAAGCCCTCATCCACAACTGCATTCATCAATAAATAAAGTTGAAATCCCCAAATAGGAAATAATTTCTTTTATAGTTCAGCACACCTCTGAGTGAGCCTTGCAGGCATTTTAGAAGTATAATCACCATCTCGTCTGTAAAATAACAATATTTACTTGATTGTGCTCAAGGAATACACTGTAACTCCCCGATGAGGCTATGTCCCCTTGAGAATTCTTGCTCAGGAGCACTGCCACACAGCTCCGCTGCTGGGCCAGGAGGCGCCCAGGAAATGGTGTCGGTGAGGAATGGAAGCCGGACACGGCCCAGGCCACCCGACACACGAGACGTCTCAGTACCTGGGATGCCAGGATCTGAATGACTCAGACAATCAAGAATTCAGAATTCAGAGAGCATTTTTTTTTTTTTGTCTCTATTGAAGCATCCAGGAGACAGAAACCTCTGGCAGGGAATTCTGTCTTCTCGTAACCAAGGGAGTTTCATTTAAAACAATGTGCCTTAGACTGTTTTGGCTCCTGGATGAGCACAGAGCCATAGAAGGCTGATAGCTCTCCGTTCACTTTAGAAGAGAGAGTCCCGAGTAGTTACATGAGTGTAAAAGTAGACACCAGATGACACAGAGTGGCGAGTAAAACAAAAGTTACTTATGTGCACATTCGAAATAGGCGTACAGATCTAAAACATTGTGGAAACACATTGCAGAAGATCCAACCGTGTAGCATCCGACCTTATAATTTAACTCCAATTGGGACAAAATGTCCTTTTCACCTTTTGCGGGATTTATACAAGAGTTAGTGACTCATGTCTGCATGGAAATTATTTAAAATAGAACATTTACAAACAGCGCATTTGAGTTGCTCTTGAAGAAGTTATTCCTGCCAAATAAATGTCCCACAATCCAAAGTTTGAAAAGCGATCATCGGACAATTGCCCATAGGAAACAGACTCTGCCAACAGCTAATAAAAGAGATCGCCAATGGTATAAATGCATATAAGTGAAGTTTACATAGCAAGACTGGTATAAATACACCGGACAAAGCAGAAGGGCTTGCCCGTGGGTCTACTTTTCTTCATCATTAAACTGACCTAGCGTGAATCCATTAAATTTTGTGAGAAGCATCGTTAGAATGAATAAATTTAATCAAAATCCTAAAATGGTAGGCTACATGTAAATACATATTAACTGTTCCACACGTTTAAGATAATAAAGTTGCAAATATCGAGATGTAGTATTTAAAAATTATTGCACATGCATAAGCACTTACTGTTAATTCCTTGCAGCAAAACTCTATATCCACCACAAAATCTTGAAGTCACGGCCTGTGAAAAAGTCACAAAAACAGGAATGCGTTAATTTAAAATACATTAAAGTCTAAACTGCAATGGCTAATAAGATTCTTTTATGTTCATAAGAAATATTGTAACTACAATCTCCTGCTTTTAGTTTATTTTCATAAATTAAAAACTACAAAGGGCAAATGAAAATTATTTCTCAATGTACACCACATATTAAAAAAATTGTCCTAAAAAATGAAAAGTAAACTTCAATTACAGAAACACAAAAACATCCTAGTTGGATTAAAAAAAAATGTACTCCTTCCCGTGCATCCCAGTAATGTTTACGGGTAATCTGATCACTGGTTTATAGTAACTGAATAAATAATAGTTTGAGTTACATGCTAATTAGAAACTTATGTTTTAATGTTTATCTGGAATTCTCTTTGATTGAACAAATATTTCTTAATCCATCAAACAAATTTGAAAATAACATTAGGAGAAAAATCGAATGAAACTATACAGACACTACTTCTGAACAATTAACAACTATATGATGCCCCTACCAAGTCAAGTAAATGTGTCACTTAATATTTGATCAATTTACTGGAGAAATGAATAAAACAAATTATTTATCATATACTTGATTTTGAGTAACATCTGCATATTTCACCTGAAATGGAGAACTTAAATAATTATCTAAATTACTCAGGCCAAAAAACCAATTTACAAGAATTATTCAGTTCACTGGGGCACGTACAATTGGAGAAATCTTTTCTTTGAACTATTTCCTAAATTCTAAATTTACTTTTCATGGTTGGATGTTACAAGCACACACACACACACACACACGCACACACACACATATGGTTTGAATTAGCATCACAAATAAAAACATCCTAACATATATTTATTAAAAAATTTTAATTAAAAAAGACAACATTCTCATTTTTCTGAAAATATTTAAAATTATAATTGAACTGAAACTTGATTTGGACTTAAGTATCATTTCACTGTAATTATGCATTTTATCTGTTTATCCATTTTAACTTATTTTTCCTTTCCCAGACATGTTAATAGCACAAGGGAACTTCCAAAGCTTATTTCAAGTAATATACTCAAGGATAGTTTTAAAAGCTATACCATGCCAAAATATTTCCTGCTTCATACAAAATTGGAAACACGCTATTTATTTAACAAGCGCTTTGTATTTTTTTTTGGTCAAGTAATCAGAATCTGCTGATAGAGTGTGACCTAAAATGTCTCTTTATATATTTCTTCATTATGCTGAGATTTTTTAAAAATAAAAGTCAGTTTTGGAGAAAAATAATACTTTTTAAAAGACGAGCAAATGTATTACATTTTTTACGATAAACCTAAGAAATAGTCTTCTGTTATGTAGGCAAAAAAAAGGTAGATGGATTTTAGGAGAAGGATTTTAGGATTTTAGGGTAATTGTCTTACTCAATGGAATGACTCTACTGCCACTACCCGGTTTGCTCAGCTGAGACGGAGAGGGTATTAAATCTTGAGAGTAGACGCCACTATTAAAGGGGAGGAAATGAGTGGTCCCTGATTTTAAGATTCACCTTGCACTTAAGGTGGTCGAAGGACAAGTCACCACAGGATGAGACACGCACAGTAACGTCTTCAACACCCACACACGTCTGTGCGTCAGTGCGATTGCCCTCCTTTGGTCAGACGTCCTACCTGCGTGTGCTCTGCCTGGTACCACTGTGGGTCCCCTCACTGTGGAGATATTCCCGTTGCGGATTTTTTAAAATGAGCGATGTGGCAATGGCTGCCCTGCAGGTTGGAACCGGCGTCCCGGAGCCCTGTGCACTCCTGGCTCCCCTCCCCGCCTGCATCTCAGCCCCCATCCCTGTGAAACTTCTAGGTCTTCCAGGAGCCAAGACTGAAATCCAGTCCCCATTTCCATTTTCTTTCCTTTCATTAAAAAAAAAAAAGGAGAGCAGACATAGGAAGATATATGTTTCAGGGAAAGAAGGTGGAAATGCAAGATAAGAAACAATGTATGGGATCTGAGTCAGAATAAAGGGAATAGAGAAAAAGACCACGTTTCTAAGTTTGCAATGTATGTGCTGAAGTTTTAGGATGCTACTTGGAAAACAAAGCCCTGAAGGGAAGCAGTTTAAAGAGAATGAGTACTGCAAATAAATGAGACTTCACGACAATGGGAACACCTTCATCCCAGACGCTTGATGTGCATATCACATTTAAATCTCGGAATTTCTGAAGTTTAGGTGGGTTTGCAACACGATCCAAGTGACTCAATCTGAGAAAGATTCTCATGCAGTTATCTTCCAAAGACAAAAACTATAAAATACAGGCTCCTTTCTAGGCAATCCAGGACATCTGGTCACCCTTATGCTATGATAATTGCCTTCAAATTCTGCCACATCTTAAATTACAGAGGTTGATACGCTGTAGGAATTGACTCATAAAGTAGAAAAACTCTGTTCCCCAAACTGTGACTGTGGTGCCAAATGCCGTCATTACCCTTTTGCTATGTTTTTATTGTTAAACTGACGAACATCTAATTATATTTGTGAGAGAGAGAGAGAGAGAGGGAGAAACAGAGAGAGAGGAAGAGAGAAGAAATAAGAAAAACAACCCTTGTGTTCAAGTAGCCATTCTAGGATTCACACCCCAAAGCCTGAGGAGTCTGTTTGAGGATTTTGGCCTACTCTGAAGTTCCTTCTCTCCTTGAGAATGTTGGGAAGCTCAGCACCAGGCCCCGGCTGCAGCTTGCCAAGAGCCGTGCTGGTTTCTTGGTATGGTTTCTTAGCTCTCTTGCTATTAGTGCATAATTTGACGGTATGCTGCCAAGGTAACAGAATTCATTAAGGGCTTTCAGTTTTGTTCTGCCAATGAGGAATTTTGGCTGCATGTAGTGCTGGCCTCTGAAGATTGATCCACAATATTTGTCTGATAAAGCCTTGCCATCTCCTAGTATGACTGATGCTACAAAATAATCCGTAATGAGCCAGCTTCTCCCAGCATGGGCTGCTCCCCGAGGGTAAGTTAGGCACCACTGAAAGCCACATTAACTTCTCTATCATCAAACTTGGGTGCTTAAAATAGACGGCACGAAAGTGGATACATTAGGCAGTTCCATCTTGCACCATTGGGGTTGTGGAATGGATTGAGAATGTAATTCTTAATGTTCCTTCTCTACAATATCCCATTATGGGGGGGAAAAAGGAAAGTCTTCCATATTCTGACTATTTTCTTTGTAGTCATTTTCAGAGGCCAGGCTTGCTGGAAATAACTGTAGTTGATACAGTAGAGAGAAAAAAGTCTCCATGTCTTAACCAATATTTTCCCATATGGTTTTAGTAAAAAAATGAACATACCTCCTGTTGTTCTCAGCTATATTTTTAATTCCACATAATCACATTGTGACCACTGGTTCTGCTTTCAACTAAGGGATTGTTTCTTAGTCTTTTGGGGGGGTTGTGCAATAGTCATAGCTTAAACATCCTCTGAAATCCTCTTTTGCTAGTGACGCCAGAGTTGCTGGGCCAATCCCGTTCAGGATTGGTTGTTCCAGGATGAATAACTGAATGGCCCTTGAGCCTTTCCTTACATCTGTGTAAGTGGTACTGGCGAGAGTCTGAGAATCAGGGCAAGCCCAGTCAGTATCCTGTAAATCAACGGAGTACAGTATCGGATGAAGAGGGAAAGTAAGCGTAGTTTTCCGTTGTAAGCGTAGTTTTCCGTTAGGGCAGGGAAACTCCACTTGGGGCAATTTTGCCTCACAGGGGACATTTGTCAATGTCTGGCCACGTTTCTATTGTCAAGAGGGTAGATCACAGATGCTGCCCAATATCCACGATACACAGGACGGCCCCTCCCCTCTCCTACATGTACACACAAAAATGTATGTGGTCCCATGTCAACAGTGTTGCGGATGAGTACTTGGTGCAGAGAAGTTGAAAAGACAGGGAGAGTAGGAGTGCTGTTGTCTGCAGCTTGGTCAATCTGCTTTACAGAAAAAAGGGGTAAAATACATCTGCAAGGCAAATTGGCTTTCTGCTCTGAGAAAGGTGTGGCCTTGGGACCTCAGTAGAGCTGAACCCACGGCCTCTGTCCAGTAGAGGGGGAAAAGGGGAGTTCCAACACCACCACTGTGATGGTCAGGGGTGTGGCTGAGTAGCTCTTTGACAGAGCAAGCCACACATATCAGGCCCATCCCCTGGCAGCCGAGAAAGGCACACATCACTATTCCATGTGTTCTTTTTGTCCAGCACGACTTCTCCCCATTTTCTCCCTTTAATTTACTCTTCCTCTCTAAGACCACAATTTATCATCTTTCTTCACATTTTGAAACACTACTACAGCCCTTATGGACTTCTTCATCTGAATTCTTACAAATCTTTCACACTAAAATAGTTTCTAGCTCTTCCTAGGAATATATGTTTTTTTCTTTCATTTAGTTGGTTCTTTCTGCTAAATTCAAAAGGTCATAATTTGGGTCTTAGCATGGCTATTTGAATCTCAGAGAACAGGGACTCTCTTGTTAAAAATGACATATATAATATAATAGTGTTCCACCCAGGATATGTAGCACTCATCATGAAGTTGGCATCACTGTCCTTCATTTCTTTGTCTTATCCTTTATCCATCCACTTTTTTTCTTTCTTCCTACCCCCTCCCCGCCCTAATTTCTACCACATTTATTGATTGTCCGCCCTGGGATACATTGCTGAAACACAAAAATAAACTCGGTATGATCCACAGCCAACAGACATGGAAAGCAGGCGCGACCAGCATGCGGTGCGTCACCCGGGAGAGCACGGTAATCAGACCTGTCAAACGCGTTTAAAACAGATCTTTTCCTATAAGAATTTGCTCAGGACTAAAAAATGTTTTTGTGCTTTATCTTGTTATGGTTCCTGATTGTTTAGGTTTGTACAATATGAATTCTTAGGTACTATACTTCAACACCACATGAATGTTGGCAAATGCCAATTAGCATTTGAGGAGAATTCTGGACTTATAAATTCAGAGTTTTGCATTATATATCACTTATAAACAATATCAAAGAGCAGAATAAAAGGCTAGATGTAACCAGTGGAGGAGAAGTCTGCTGAGGGTGCCTCTCTTCCATCGGGAGGAACTGGGTGCCCATGTGGGGGGCCTACAGCTTGTGTTGATGTCAAGTCACCCAGGCCAAGGGAAGCAAAGACACCAAGAAAATTCTGGGCAGTTATTTTATTTCAAATAAAGGCTACTTCCCCTCTTTGATTGCTTTCACTGGAGACGTATTACCTTGCTTTGAAGTTAAAAAATATATACCAAATAAAAGGTTTAGTATCTTCTATTGCGTGTTAACATGATCAACAATGTTTTTCATTACTTCAGTGTGTACTCTAGTAATTACAGTATGTGAAATTTATATGTGATATAAAGTGGAAATAAATATCTATTTGTTTCTCCTACTTTTCCATTGGATTGCAATGCACAGGGTTAAGCATTGTTTTAAAGATTTTATTTATTTATGTTTAGAGAGAGGGGGACTGAGGGAGAAAAACATGACATGTGAGAGAAACAGCGATCAAGTTGCCTCTTGCTTGCCCCCAACTGGGGACCTGGTCTGCGACCCAGGCCTGTGCCCTGACTGGGGATCAAACCAGCAACCTTTCGGTCCATGAGCCAGCTCTCCATCCACTGAGCCACACCAGCTGGGGCTGGCTACAAAGTTCAGCGTTTCAATGATCATATTCTTCTACAATAGAAGTCTTAAAAATGTTGTGTTTTACTAATTCATCGAAACCACTACGAATAATGATAATTTGCCACTAAAATTAATTTAATTGCTATAAAATAGTGATAACTTTATTAGATTCATAATTTTAGTAGTTTGCTTTTTAATGTTTCATTTTTTACCTTTATAGATCTCAAAAAGAAAAAAGATTTATGTAGATTTAACAGTATAAAATTTTTTGAGTATGGATGTCTAACATTAATTCAAAATAAAGCTATACCATAATGGAAAGTAATAAAAATTTAGAATGTATATTGCATAGTAGTATATAGAGGCCACTTTTCTCTAATAAAATAAACTTAAAGGTTGACCAACAAAAAATACTAAAAAATGAAGTAGTTCATATTAATGTTTTTACAAAATGAGCTCATTTTACATTTAGATACATCAGTATAATTTTTAAAGTCTTAAAAATTTAAAGTAACAGTGGTTCATATTCTGATGATATCAATATAGTCACAATAATATCTATAATAATGGAATATTAATTTAATGGAGTATTAAGTAGCACCTTTAAGTAAAATATGAATATGGATACTCATGTAAAATACCATCTTATAATACATTTGTTCTTGGTTGGTATTAGGAAAAAGTAAAGCAACCTTAGGTTTTATTTTTTAATCTAAAAAGCTCAATACGTATTAACGATGCTATGTTAATGAGGTAATTTTAGAATGCCTATAAGCAAAGCAAAGAGGTGATTTTTCTAATCATCAAAATGTTTTATTAAAAATGGAACCTAACAGGTGGTACCCATGTGTGACCCAGTAGTGCCTCAAATTAGTCCGCCGCCCCGTGCTGCGCGGCCCCTACCGAGACCAAGGGTCCTTCCTCAGACCACCAACAAATCCGTCCGCTCCCTTCCTGGAACTCAAATGCATCACTTCTAATTCGAGGAGTTTGGACTAAACGCTTGTAAGCTGATTGTAGTAAGCCCCTGGAGGGTTGGAAATTTTATATTTCTCTGATTCTATCATAAACTCTAGAGACAGAGCTGCCTACTTGAAAGCAAAATAATTTTCAGCCCTGTCCGGGTGACTCAGCTGATTGAAGCGTCATCCTACTCACAAAAAGGTTGCGGGGTCCATCCCAGGTCAGGGCACATGCCTGGGCTGCGGGTTCAGTTCCCAGCTGTGGTGTGCCCAGGAGGCAACCATCGTTTCTCTCTTACATTGGTGTTTTCCCCTCTCTCTTTCTCTCTCTCTCCCCACTCCTTCCCCCTTCTCTAAAATCAATGTACCTGTCCTCAGGTAAGGATGAAAACAAAGAATGTTTAAAATAACAGAAATAGCTGTTGGTAGGCACTGTGTGCAAGGCAGAGTACTGGGGGCACCACTGAGACTCACATTGTTGAGTATCTTGCCACAGTGGACCAAGCAGCCGCTAGCTGGAACTGCAGTCAAAACCTGAAAATAGTTTCCAGGCTTGAAATCTTTTAATCCCATTTACCCAATGAAACAGAGTGCATCATTTTTATAAATGGTTCAAAGAAAAGTAAAAGAAGGATAATTTAATAATTTTGTGGCACATAGACTTATTTAAAAGAAAAATAATAACAAAAATGACAGCAAAAGAACATTTTAAAATAATAATGCTTTTAAAGAAAGATACATGCATTCTGATTTGAAATATAACCAAATGGGTTATGAAGATCATATCAAAAACCCAGTGAATAATCCAATGCTGTACAAAATTCAGAAAAATGTGAATTATCCTGTGAAAAAGATGGAACTGTTCGTTTATGAACCTTCTACGGTCCTGAAACAACTATTTTAAAAAAACCAAACAATTGTTAAGAAAGGCAGTGGATTACACCAGAAAGACCCTTGTATGCCAGCATCAGATGCCTCTGTATTCCAGGCTTGGGGTACTGGTGTCCCTATAGTCCCCAAATGCCAAGATGCTGCCAGCTGAGCCCCCACTGGGATTATTCTGACGACCAGCAAGACAGAGAGAGGGCTGAGTTCTCTTTCTTATCTACCACTGCCAGTAGCTACTGACGCGTGGTTAAAAGTATTTTACATCGTGATCTTCAAAAGGTCCTATCGTGTTTCGAAGCTAATCCGACTGTTAGAGAAAGATTCCACTCCGGGGTCCAGTAAAATACTTCCTGTGATAGAGAGAGACTGCTTGGGTACGGACACTGCGACATAAATCACGGTCGGTGTGTTTCGTGGTCATAATGCAGGAAATATTAGGAGATTGTCTCGGGCGTGCGAGGCAGCACCAAATGGCATAATGGAGCATCCCCGGTCCGTTTGGCCGGAGCACAGACTTTCCTGTGAATCCATACACTGTGTGCTCGGGGG
>PVKM010051491.1:0-10464 GCA_004027735.1 Carollia perspicillata
ACTTGATTAATAGTATTAACAAATTTTGACCTAGGAAAAACAAGCCAAAATTATTTCCCAGAAATCAGATTTGTCTAGTTAATACTATCCTTCAAAACAGAAGTCCCCACAAATATTTACAATCAGGGTAAGAGGATTTAAAATGTAGTCAAACTGGTTGGAGAACAGCATTAAATACAGCAGCAAGGGATAAGGCAGTGAAGGTCAGGAACCAGAAAAGCTTCTCTTGACTTTGTACAAGTTTTCTCTGGCAGCTAGAGAAGCATGTGAGAGAAGGAGATGACAGAGAGGGGAGATCACCCCATTATTTCATCATTAACGATGCCACAGAACTCCGAACAAATGTATTAAACTCACAGTCATGGAGCATGAGTTTGACTCACTTCTGTGTTTCTCTGTTGGATATTTCATTTCATTCTGTCTGTTTGCAGGATGAGTTACATTAAGCTTGAAATTCTACAAGAGAAATCTGGCTCAGAAGCATTTTGTAAATATTGTGACACTAAGTCTATAGCAAAATCACTGCCGCCGAGTTTGCAAGAAACTGATATTGAAGTGCTAGAAAAGTGGAGGTGACAGTCACAGCAAAGATAATGACTCGAAATTGAGCATACAAGTTTAGGCCTATACACTGGGAACAATCAGGTTATTCATGTGATTTTAATCAAAGAAGTTGCCTGGCAATATGATGACCTTGATTTTGTGAAATCCTGGATGAGGTTTTGTCTCTCAGAAGATAATTTCTAGGACTTGTGGCAAAATGTACTGTGGTTTTACGGCACTCTATTATTGGTTCCCAGCAAAGTTGTTGTGTACACATTTTGTAACAGAAAGGCTTTAAATATAATCTCCATTGTAAATATAAATTTATAAGAGGACAGGGATATGCTGAGATTTTCTGTTTAGTAATATTCATCATAAACCAGGAATATTCATCTCTTGGCCTCACATGTTAAATAAGTGAAAGAAATTTAATCCTTAGGGATCTAGCACGGCACAATTTTGAGATAAAACCTTCAGATGCTTCTACTAATTTGATCCAATAAAACTATGCCCTAGTATTCCAAATGCAGGCTTCATTCCATCATAAAAATTAAAGTAGGAGTTAAACTTTTACATCACTTTTTGTCTGAGACCTCTACAATGTTTCTGACTCTTGATTTCCACTTATTTTCAATGATCACGCTACTACTAGTCCTTTTGATTTAAAAAAAATATCCTGTAGTGCCCACCTCTAATGCAGAGTCCGATCATATTAGCATGAAAGCACAGGCAGCCTTTCCTTCTGGCCAATCCAAGTTTTTTCTGCTCAGCTACAGCTTCCTAAGCGTGTGCTTAGAGCAGTTTAAAGTTTAGTGCTTCGAAATTGCTGTCTTCCAATGTTTACTCATTTCATCTTTAATTTTGCATTTCATAGGTAAAGTCCAATGTAAAGGCTAGTGTACCACAGGGCAATGGGGTCGCACTTGGTGCATCCACCAGCCCTAGAACATGATCTCAGCCTCCCAGACCCCACACCACTCAGTGACCTCTGCTCCCACACATGGGGTGATAACTGGGCTGTGCTAATGGAATCGGGTTTGCGTTTCATTGTCTTTACCTGTGGCGGCCCCAGCAGGGGCCTTGCTATTGGACCAGGGAGAGTAAAGAAGGGTAGGGGGGTCTGGCATACTTG
This sequence comes from Carollia perspicillata, assembly GCA_004027735.1. Taxonomy (NCBI): domain Eukaryota; kingdom Metazoa; phylum Chordata; class Mammalia; order Chiroptera; family Phyllostomidae; genus Carollia; species Carollia perspicillata. Next base: position 1,676 of record PVKM010051491.1, read on the forward strand.
GTGTGGCACTCAGGGCAGGGCATAGTGGTGGCTGCCACATCTGGGCAAGCAGCACGAAGGGCCATGCACCTGATGCCTGACTGAAAGGCTGGCACAGTGGGAATCTTGATCACCACCCTGATCCAGCTGCGTGAAGCACACAGCTCATTCCAGCATGAAAGATGCTTCCTCTTAGGGACAGGACAGCAGCCCTGTGAGGAGGGCAGAGTCACCCCTCCCTACTCCCACACACACTCCCAGAAAAGACTGTGCGTTTCCATTCTGCACCGGGCTCTGTAAATTAGGTAGCTGGTTCTGACTATTCCTAATCTTTCCCCTACCTCCAGCTATACTGAAGTATTTTGGGTTTCTCAAGTATAATACTTTTGTACATTGGTGGTATCATTTTTTCCTGTAATAGGTTTACGCCACTTGAATACCTGGAAAAGTGAGTCCTATTCATGCTTAACGTGTAGGTAAGCAGCCATAGATCTTTCTGTGGTAAGTCTACATCCTTCACCTGTATTCTTCCAAATAGATTTATTTAGGCACTCCCTCACGTTGCTCCAAAATAATAGTGGACACCCCTCTTCGTCATTCAGCATATTGTTTGTATGTGTATGCCCTTGCCTTTACTCTGAAGGGCAAGGCCCGTTTCATTGCAATCCCAGAATCAAGCCCATGCTGGTCAAATAATAAATATTTGCTGAGAACCAACACTTACCTTTAATTATAATAATGTATATTATTTACAGGATTTCAGCATTACTTTGAATAACTTTTCCATAATATGTGGCTCTCAGTAAAAATTTTGCATAGCTATTAAGTCTCTGTAACGTGAAATACAGTTTCGTGAGAGTGCTATTTTTCCATTCTCATTGAAGAAATATTTCATAAACACATACCCAAACACACACGTATATAAATACAAACAGTTGGTTTGCTAAGCACCTGGCCTTACGGAGGGCAACTATTAGCCCTCAGCATTAGCCAATTCATGTACTGTTTTTGTTCACTTTATTTTAAACTTAAGTGTCTGTTAGCTTAAAACAACAACTAACCCTGAATAAGATGTGCAAATTTAGATAAGTGATTTACATAATACTAAGGATCTGACTAGTGAAGTGAGTTGTGAATTCGCTTGCTGTGTTTAGTATTAGATTTATTTAAGATGAGCTACTCTTGTTTCTAATGGTTATATACAAGCAGCAGCTGTATTTTAAATTTATGATTAATATATGGCTCTTGAATTTACTCTTTTTAGACATGAGATTTCCAATCTTCAGTTATTTGAGTACTGTAATCTCAATTTTGGCTTTGTGTTTGTACCTGCTATATGATTCACTATTAATATATATGTATAATATAGGTAAATTGTCTTGCTTTTAATGTATTTATTTTAAAGGAAACACATTTAATACTACCCAAAGTGGAAAACCTTGATTGCTTCCCAGGAACTGGAGGTAAGAGTAAATATGATTTCAATGTAATTATAGTAATGTGGTATATTTACAAATAAACAATGAAATGTGAATAAGACTACATATAATTAATTGTTTTCAAAAGAAAAGAAGTCATACCTGGAAGCAAAGTCCTGAGTGAAAGAAACTCTTTGTAATTGGTCAGTGCTAGGGATGATGGGGTCAACATTTAGTTTTTCTAAAGAGATGGTTTTACATCAATTAGTCCTCCAGTGTTTTTGGAGCCCCTGCTGCGTGCTATTCTCATCATCATCAGATAAAACTGCTTTTGTGTCCTGAAACTCTCTGACATGCAGAATTTTGTTCACCTCTGGATGCAGGTCTGGGTGGCACAGGCAAGTTCTGAGTGCCCTGGTCATCACACAGCCACGTTCTTGTCGCAGCTCCCCATACACTGAGGCTCGGCCCACCTCCCTGAATTCGGTAAGGGCAATGTGGCCACACGGATACAGACTGATTTTAGGCCTGCCTGGCTTTAAAAACATCTTGAATGTCCCTCTAGATTTCTCTCCAAAAATGTTAGAAGCCATCTGTTCTAGAAACGGTAACTGAAGCTGGACAAACTGTGGCACAAGCAAGAAATAAATCTTTGCTGTGACAAACCAATGAGATTCTAAGTTTTGTTTATTGCTCTAGCCAGTCCTGGACTATCCTAAATGTGTGGAGAAAAGCAAATGAAGTTTCAAAGTCTTCCTTGATAAGGCTAGTAGATTCTGGCAATTAATTCACGACCCAAATGACATAAGTGAATGCTGTTCAAAGAACTTTGCTTTAAGAAAGCTTCGGAAATGATTGCCAGATATATTCTTCTGGATGCCAAATTATTTATTAATGCTGATGTATAATGAGAAAATATTTCTTACTTGTTAACTGCTTCCATAGGTTTTAGCAAATTCATATGGAAATCATTAATCATGTTTTAAGTCTGCATTCATAATATCTTGAAAATGTTCAGATGAGTCAATGAGTTTTTCAGAAAATGGGGTGTTTTGGTGAAATTTTGAGAAAATTGAATACATTATTAAGATTAGAGGGCATATTCACAGGGTTCCGGATTTATTATGTTTAAAATAATAATTAAATTACTTCGATAGTGACAACCCCAGTGTAGTATGCCACACCCTTATCAATGCCTTCCCTACCCACTTACTTGATTCTCTCGGTAACTTTACAAGTAAGGTACTGTTATTCACCCCATTCCACAAATGATGAAGCTGCTCATGACATGTAAGTTCATTGTAAGTCAAAGAGCCGGATTCCAGAGCTGCACTCTTGGCCCATGTGACCTCCAGACCCTGTGGGCGCTAAACCTGCCTCTACAGGTCTGGTTTAGTAGCAGGCCCTGGGTATCAATGATAACCCTCACTGTAAAAACCAACCCATTCTATATATTTACGATTTCATGTGTTCACTGGTAAGGTATGGCCTCTGATTACTTCCTTTCAGTAAAATAACAAGAGTTAATCCTCTGCTTTGTTTGTTTAGTTTCTTTTTTTTGAATAATGTGATAATACTTTAATAGTTATACATGTATCTCTAAAGATTAATAGATGTAATCTTTTTAAAAATTTTTATTGTTGTTCGAGTACAGTTGTCTCCATTTAATTTGTTTGTTTAATTTCTAAGGCAAAATTTGGAAATAGGTCCTCCAATGCAAACCAGCTTCTTAGTCACTAAATTTGATAGTTTCTAGACATGAGTTAATTTATCACCCCAGAATCCTTGCATATAAAAAAATCTTGGGAGCATGTATGTAAGCAATGCAAGAGCACCACATGACATTTTCTTGTCACCTATTCCAATATGACCAATAACTTTGCATTTTGCTGTCTATTCTTTGGCGTGAGAGAAATAAACCAGTCACTAATGCCTAGAACAATGTAATTCTTATGTTCAGACACAGGTACAATCTGACTGAGGTTGAGATAAGGTTACAAATAAAATTCTAGTTATAAATGGACTTCTAGACCAAATTCATCTGACATAGGTTATTTTTTCAGATTCCAGTTATTAGAAATGGTGGTATTGGTTCTTATGAACAAAGGGTCAGGTATAAAGCTTGGAAGTCTGTGTACCTCTAACCTACCCCAATTAGGTAAAAGATATTCCTGAAAAAACTGAAGGTATTAGCAACACCACAACTGACTTTTTTCCCAGTCTTGCTAGAGCAAAATGTTGGATTCTCAAAAATTATGTCGGATTACTAGAAGCCCACCAGACAGTGACCCCAATTAAAGATGATGTTTCTGACATAATCAGTTTTTTACAGAATATTACTATAACTCCATGGATTTGAAATGTAATTACTTATTTGATTTCTCAAAGACTTTGATGCCATTCTTTTCAACTCTCAGAGGCAAGATTATTTTATAGCCAAGGCAAAGTAAAGTGCTTTATTCATGACCTTGGTTGTTAAATGACCTATATTCTTGAGATAAATCTCACTTGGCCATGCTGTACAAATCTTTCTGTCTAGAAAAAGTCCAGTCATTGTTAATATAAAGAGAACACTTTGTGAAACATCCATGTAACCTGGCAGCTAGGAGAGTGGACTGGAATGTGCATGTGTGAGCAATGACTTCACTGTACTTGTCAGTAGGGGTGGCAGATACCATTGAGTGAGCATGTGTACTGTGTGGCTATTGCATTCAACGACTGAGTGAGTAGAGTAACGAAATCGGCATAAAATTTTGTGTTAAGTTTAAACATTCCACCATGGAAACTATTTGGATGGTTCAGAATGTTGCAGCTACGGGCACCTGCTGATTGGTGGCTGCATCATAACAATGTGTCCACACATGCATCACATCTCCTGTAGGGTGTTTTTGAGAAACATCAAATAACACAGGTGACTCAGCCCCCTACAACCCAGATTTGGCACCCTGTCACTTCTGGCTTTTCCCGAAACCAAAATCACCTTTAAAAAGGAAGATATTTCAGTCCATTAATGAGATTCAGGAAAATACAACAGGACAACTGATGGTGACTGGGAGAACTGTGTGAGGTCCCAAGGTGCCTAATGAAAGGAACTGAGGTGTCATTGTCCTATGTACAATGTTTCTTTTATCTTGTATCTTCTTCAGTAAAAGTCTCTATTTTTCATGTTACATGACTGGATATCTTCTGGACAGACCTCATAATACTAGATTTTGTTTGCTAGTTTTTCTTGAGGGCTTTGTGTAAAACAAACAAAGAAAAATAAATATTGGTCTATAGTATCTTATTCATTTGATATTTTGCCTGGTTTGGTCATCAGAATAGCACTAGTTTCATAAAACTGAGTTGGAAACTTGTTCCTTTCTCTTCTTCTGAAAGATTGGTATTAATTATTCTTTGAATGTTTGGTGGAATTCATCACTGAAGCCATCTGGCGTCAGTAATTCTATGTGGGCAGTTTTTAAGTACTAATTTTATATTTTTATTTGCTATGGATTTATTCATTATTTTCTTTTTTTTTTCTTGAGTAAGTTTTAGTTATTTGTACTTTTCTAGGAACTTATTAAAGTTATCTAAATTACCTAATTTGTTGGCATACAGATGCTAACCGTACTCCATTGAAATTCATTTTATTTCTGTGAGACTGGTAATATTCCCACTTTCATTATCTTTTTTGAATTTTAGTAACTGGACTCCTGTTTTTTTCTTGGTTACAGTAGCTAAAGATTTGTCAATTTGGTTGATCTTTCCAAAGAACCAAACTTTGGTTCAGTGATTTATGCTTTTATCTTTCTAATCTCTAAGTCAGATCTGTTCTAGTTTTTATCATTTTCTACTTTCTGCTTTCTTGGGGTTTAACTTACTCTTTTTTTCTCAATAGTTTAGGTTAGGAATTTCAGATCTTTTTTTTTAAATTAGGTGCTCACAGCTGTAAATTTCCATCTAACACCTGCTTTTGCTGCATACTGTAAGTTTTAAGATGGTTTATCTTTGTTTTACTCATCTGAAAGTTATTTCCAATTTTTAACAATATTTGCCCTATTTTCCATGACCATTTATTCCCCTTACACATGTCCCCCTCCTGCAATCACCACACTGCCTATGCCCATGAGTCCTTTTTCACTTTTGCTCAATCCCTCCTAATAAGGGCTTAATATGAAGAATTTATAGCACCAAAAAAAAAAAAACCAAATAATTCAACTAAAATTGGCAAAGGACCTGAATCAATACTTCTTTAGGAGTACATACTTTAGGAGGACATACGGATGGCTAATAGACATATAAAAAGATGCTCAATGTCACTAATCTTCAGATAAATGCAAATTCAAACCACAAAGAGATATCACCTCACACCTGTCAGAATAGCTATTGTCAATAAATCAATAAAAAACCAGTGCTGGTGAGGATGTGGAGAAAGGGGAACCTTCACGCATTGTTGGTGGGAAGGCAGACTGGGGCGGCCACTGTGGAAAGTAGTATGGAGATGCCTCAAAAAATTAAAAGTAGACCTCCCTAATGACCCAGCAATTCCACTTCTGGGAATTTATCCTAGGAAACCTGGAACACTGATTCAAAAGAACATAAGCAAGCACCTCTATGTCCACTGCAGCATTACTTACAATTGCCAAACTATGGAAGCAACCCAGGTGTCTGTCCATCAGTAGATGAATGGGTAAAATAACTATGAGACATTTACATAATAGGATACTACTCAACAGTTAAGAAAATAAAAGAAAGAAAAGAAATATTTACCCTATGCAACAGCATGAATGGACCTGGAGAACATTATGTTAAGTGAAGTATGTTAGTAAGAGAGAGAAAAATACCATATGATTTCACTTTAATTCTATGTGGTTGAGAATATACTTTGCATGATTTCAATACTTTTAAAATCACTGAGACTTATTTTGTAGCCTAGCATATGAACTGTCCTATAAAACATTGAATATGTGCTTGGGAAGAATGTGTATTCTCCTGCAGTTGAGAGGAGGGGTCCATAGATACCTGCTATGTCTAATAACCTGTTCAAGTCTTCCATTCCGTCTTCCACACAGTGCTTCCAATTAATTCATCTCTACTACCTTGAGTCGCCCATTTCTTCCTTTAATTCATTTTTTTTTTGTTTTGCGCATTTTGAAGATCTATTATTAAAGAAAAAGTTATTATTACACCCCCAAACCAAACTTCTTGCAATATCCACCTTGTTTTCTTTTTCTCTTATTTTCTGTGAGAGTTCTGCTCAAACACCACCCTACTGAAAGAATTTTTCATGATTAGTCCTACACAGGGTAAGAGCAACAGCCAGGATCTCAGCCACCGAGCTGCTTTGTCATGTCTCACTTCTCAATTATATATATATATATATATATATATATATATATATATATATATATTATATATATATATATATCATAATTTGTAAATCACCGAGGACTCTCTTTAGTTTATTTCTAAACCTCTGGCCCTTAGCCAATGTTGAGCTTGTCCTAGGTGCTCACTAAATATTTGTTAAATAAATTGAACAAATGAACAAGATAAGTAGTCAGCATATTTTTTTCTGTAAAGAGCCAGATAACAAATATATTATGCTGTGTGTCATAAAGTCTCTATCACAACTACTCAAGTCTGCCAATGCATTTTGAAAGCAGCCATAGATGCTATGTGAACAAATCAGCATGGATGTGTTCCAATACAAATTTATTTACAAAAATAGGCAGTAGGAAATATTTGACCCACTGGTTAGAGTTTGCCAACCTCTGAACTAGAGGATGATAAGTATAGCAAAAAACCTCAATGACTGACAACGACTTTAGGAAGAACACTATGGAATAGCACTGTAGGCATTTTCTATGGATTCAGAAACCAGCAGTGACTATTATGTTGTATTTCGAAAAATGCAATTACATTGTAGTTGCAATCACATGCATTGAATTATGTTGGGCAATAACAACTCTGGAGAGATGTCATAAAATAGAGGCATATACGCCTAGCACGAATGGATTCATCATTTTATTCTACATTAACATATTCTACATGTTTATCAATCACCTATCTCTTGGCACTCACCTAGTCAGCAAGAAACATACAATAGATACATCGGGTTGTTGCAATGTGTTGAATAAGCTTTTGGGTATTTATCTGTCCGTGATCCTTTTTTTCGGAAAATTTGCTCATTGCACTGTCTGTTCAATGGTTCATGTCATTTTGCTTCCCTGGCTAGAGGAATGAGTACTGAGCAATAAACCACCATGGGAGAGGCTCAGCTGAAAAAGATAGCTGAGGCAGAATGTTTACTCTTAAGCAATTAGAACTTGGAGGCATAGAGATGAGAAAGAATCAGAACTGCGGTTGTTGATTCATTTTAGTGGTGAACGGTTAGAGCGCAGACTTGTCAGCTGCTACTGGGAGCATCCGGAGTTGGATCCATTCCTTCAGTCCAGAAATGCTCTTCAGTCCTAACCTAATGTAGGTTTGGATCTACAACTATTTCTTGTTCACTTTTTACAATAAATCTTATGCTTCTCTGATTAAACGAAACTTAAATATAAATTAGAATGAATTTCGTTACTTTGGATGACTTGTACTTACAACTTTAGTCAAAAGTTCGAACCATGTCTGCAGCAAGCACATTCTGTTATTTTTTTTTATTTTTTGTTGTTATTCATTTGTTTATTTTCAGTATTTTCAAATGAAAGAAGAATTTACTTTAAATCACATTAATTCCGAGGAGCTCTTATTTTCAGGGTTTTTTTCCCCCAGAAATATAAGTTACTTTGTTTCTCAAAAGAAAAAAATCAGAATTTAAAATGGGTATTTCACAAATGAAAAATTTCTTTCAATATCACTTCTACATGTAAGAAGGTATAAGGTGAGAAATTAAACCTCGTTGTGACCGCATAATTGAAGTACCTTGGCAGCTTGGAGAATTTGCGGAGCTGTTGAGACATGTGAGAGAAAATAGGTTTAGACAATTACTTATTAATATTTGGCTATAGCTTTTTAGCTCTTTTACTGTGTGGGCGAGAGATAGAGAACTAATACATTTAACAATATTCCTATTAGTTTGAACGGATCTCTTATGTCACTGGAAATTATTTTCTGGATGTCTTTCTACCAGACACTGAATCTTATTTTCAAAGTTGTTTTCAGTCTCTTTTCTAGCAAAGAGTCTTTCACACAGACCTAAAAACAAAACATAATATAACATTATTTTGTGTTTGACATTTTGAGGCTAGCTCTGAATATGTGTGTACATGTCTGGGTATGTATGCACATGTGTTCGTGTGTGTTTGGTATATGGATATTCATGCATGCCAATATAAATGTAAATACAAGAGCATTTAATAATAGTTTCATATTTTCATTGTAGAAGAAACATTTGCATTGTTTGCA
>PVKM010051492.1:0-10465 GCA_004027735.1 Carollia perspicillata
CCAGCTTCCCATCCGAGCCTTCACTTCTTGGGGCCACAGGCACTCTGTCACGAACTCAGGCCACTTTTCACCGTGGAAGCTCTGTCCTGGTTCCTGGTACGCTGTGGGAAGAGTCTCTCACTTGTGGAGTCTAGGAATCTGATGTGGGACCTGAGGGGAAACGAGGAAGGAGGCCCTGGAGGACGGAACCTTCCAGAGAGTGGGCCTCAGCTTGGTGTCAGCTTGGACACTGCAGGGTCACAACGAATCCCCAGGCCTCTGGGGACACTGGGGCTGGGATTCTTGAGTGTGACTTTCTAGGCGGCTAGGTCTGTTCTGGAATTCCAAGGCCCTGCACAAATCAGGAACAGTTGTGAATGGATGGATGGACAGGTGACCTGGGCAGAGCATGGAGTCTCAGGACCACTTCCTGTACCGAGGGCCGCGGGCTAGGCTTGAAGGACATGGGCCTCGCAGCTCTGCCGTCACTTCTCCTGACACCCTAGTTGCCAGCCTCACCCAGGCCCAGGACCGCCCGGGGCCCTTCTGACCTGGTGCCCATCACCATCTTGCTTCCCCTGTCCATGCTGCCCTTCCTGACCGGCTGCGGGCTTGACCTTGGCTTCCAGGCTCCCTTCTCTGCCTCCACTTCAGTCCTTGGTCCCTCTCACTCACTCTGGGGCTCCGTTCACTTCCGACGTGAGTGCACTAAAGCCTTTCTGGGCGTCCAGAAAGCTCTCGTCCAGAAAGCTCTCGGCTCTCTCTGTTGCCTTAGCTTGGACGGTGGGAAGCAGGCCCGAGGCCCCATACTGTTTACATGACATCTCGGTGCATTTGGCAGGGGCTGACTCACCCCCTGAACCACTTTCAAGATGAGGGGAAGACGCCCTGGTTTTGGGGCAGCTGCTGTCCTGCCTCTCTCTGGTCTCCCTTCAGAGCCCGGGGTGGGGGGGTCCTGCTGGAGCGAGGACCCCCCAGGGACTGGAGCGGCCTTGGCTGGGGCCCCGGCTTTGCATCTCCTTTCCTGGGAGCCCTGGGAAGCTCCTGCAGGAAAGGAATGCCAACAATCTGCTGGTGTAGTAAGCTGGCACCGCACCCAGGCAGGGGCCGTTCGGTGCCAGAGCCTAGTAAAGACGCTGGCGAGGGCTGCGCTCCTGGTGCCCGGAGTTTCCTCTGTCCGGATTGGCATGCGGCCTTCTGCCGAGCCCCAGGCAGCGCCGGGAAGAAACGCGTCCCAGGCAGGCCCCAGCCTGAGGGCCACACCTCCCCACCCGCTCTCTCCAGCTCCAGCAGAGGGGCTGGTGATGAATATGGTGTAGCGTTTTGGGAAAGGGGAAACGAGGCGCGGGGCGAGCGAGAGAAAGGTGGGGAGCCGGAGCTCCGGCCCCCGGGTCAGTCGCTGCCCAACGGGGGAGACCAGACTTCATCTCTCGGAGCCTCGTTTCTGCCTCTGTAAAACGTGGGTGTGACTAGTGTAGCTCCCTTCGAGGGTTTCTGTGGCCATCGAGGGAGGTGGCGGATGCAGGTAAGGGGCTTTGCCCGGCCCGGGAGGACTGCGGACGCCCTCCATAAATGCCACTAATTAGTAGTAGCAGCGGCGGCGGCAGTGGTGGTGGTGGTAACAGTGACAGTAGTTACCCCATAGGTGGTTGTGAGGAGTCGGGGAGGTGACGTGTGCAAAGCCCTTCAGACGTTGTCTGACACGCAGTTGGCGCTCAGCAAACGTTAGCTGTCGTCATTACTATTACCGTCATCATTATTGTTTCCTGGTGCGCGGAGGTGGAGCCTCTCTCACGCATGCACGCAGGGAGCCCCGCTCCGAGGGGCCCTGGCCGTGCTGCCCCCTGCCGAGTCTAGCGGGTCCTCCTAAAACGTTCCGCGTGCCCCCACATTTACTCTGACACCTGCCTTGCTGTCATACGGGCTCCCTGCCATCCCCTCCCGCCCCGTTGTCACTTTGTCACTCACCGGTCCGGGACTCCCAGGGCAGCACCCCTCTGGGGTTTCCTGACAGAAAGGGCGCCCCAGCACCCTGCTGCTGCCTCCCACCCCAGCCGGGCCTCCCCCAGGCCTGGGATCTGACTGGGTATTGTAACATAGTAGCTGAATGAACTCCGGTTTCAAAGGTTAATATCAAAATCTGGAGTGGATTACCTAAAAATTACTTACAACACCATTAAAATTCTGAACTCTTTTTGTTGTGGCTGTAAATTAATTTAAAATGTCAGGTTTTTTGAGAAATCCAATAAGAAATTGAGCCAACAGAGCAATCTGCAAACTGTCTGGCAAAGAGGAAAGTGTGTCTCTTCAATCGACAAGGAAAAATATGGAGCTTAACTGGAACCATATGGCTTAGTACTTGAGAGAAATCTGCTGGAGAGGGAGGGCGGGAGGGGGAAGGAGGGAGGTGGGCGCTCAGCTGACAGCCACACACATGCAGCGGGAGGCCGGAGGGGAGCAGGGCCAGCGCAGTGGTCTTGGCGCGGCTGAGGGGCCTGGCAGGCGCCTGGCACCCGGCCTACTTGGCTGCCCCCTGTCCACGGTCACCAGGCTGCCCCGGGCAGCGGCTTGGTCAGTCCAAGGTCTTAATATGTTCCCTCGATGTCCATCCAGGGCTCCCTGGCCAGTGCAGGAGTCCCACCCCCACCGTAGGGGAGCCCGGGCCCCCTCCTTCCAGGGAGCGCGGGCAACCAGAGTGCCCGTCTGGGGCAGCCACCTGGGTGTTTGCGCGTGCCGCCACCGCGCAGCCCTCTGCGGGCTTCCTCCCAGCCGACATGTGGTCCCCATTACTCCTGAATTCCCCCAGATTTACAACACATTAAGTAATTTGTAGGTTATTTCAACTTCAATCTGCTAAAGTTGAGAAAATCAAAATTAAATTCAAACCACAAGGGAACTTCAAAGAAAGAGGAAGAAGAAGAAACTTAAGTGTGTTTTCTCCCTCAGGTCCCCGTATGTCCCCCTTATGTCGGCCTCTGGGGGCCCCCCCACCACCCGCCTTCCTCTGTGCTTCCCCTCTCCCGACCAGGGCCCCCCTGGAGAAGGCACCGTGTGCCCTCCCCACCCCTCCTCTGAGCAAGGAGGCGGAAGCCCAGGGCCGCGTGGGGGCTTGTGCCGTCCGCGCCCAGTGGTCTGGGCCAGGGGAGAAATGCCTCTCACTTGGAGCGCTCTCTTTGCCCCCGCTGCCCAGGCCCACCCCTGCGGGCTGGGCTACCCCAGAGCTCCCAGGCCGGTCTGCTCGCTTTTGCGACCCATTCTGCAGAGTCTGCCCCAGCGCTGTTCCAGAGTCCGGTGTGCCTGCGACAGCTGACAGCTGGGCGGTGCCACCCGGCCCCACGGTTCTGTGGCTCAGGTTACCTTATTTTGCTTTCTACCCTTTAAAACAGCCTCGTAAATAAGCAAACACTTGGTGCCAAGCACCTTCGGCACTTCGCCAGGCTGGTAAATATTTTAGTAGTGACTTGGTAACAGTTGTGTTCACTTTGATTTCCTCAGAAAGGTTCTTGGTGCTGGGGAGGGGGCCTCGGCTGTGGGAAACGGTTTGCTGGCTACTGACAGTCCGGCTGTGGCCACGTGGCCTTGGCTCTACCCCTGCGGACTGTACGCTGGGGCATATTTAAAGCGGGGGCGCTGTTAGCCGTGCACCCCTTCCAGCAAAGACAGCGGGGGACTCTTCCTGCTCTCTGAAAGTGCCCCTGGCTCCAAGGCCTGCACTGGGGGAACTTTTTAGACTCGTCCCCACCAAGAATCTGAATGACCCAGAAGACGTGGGCAGAAGCTGGAGGTTGGGGTGGGTTTGGGGTTGAACTGTGCTGACATGGTTTGGACTTGGGAAGAACCCTCAGGCCCAGGGCAGGGAGGGCTTTGGGGCTGGGGCGCACGCAGCTGAGGCCGTGCGGAGTTGGGGTGGCCACCTGAGGGGGCCAGAGGAAGCTGACTGCGAGTGTAGCCAGGTTGCAGGTGGCAGGAATTAGGGGGAAACCAACACCTAGACAAGTTGTCTAGACCTCTGCGTCTGGAGAGCACGTGGCAAGGGGAGAAGAAAGGGGGAGACAGGGCCCAGGAAGGCTGAGGGATAGAGGGGGCTGGTAGTTCGGTGCCCAGGGGCCCAGCCTTCCCTCTGAGCTGTGACCACAGCACCTGCAAGGCGCAGGGCCTCTCCGCCCAGCGCCAGGAGCTGGTCTAGCCTGACCTGACCTTGCTCATCGTGCCGTCCATGCCGAGGGCTGCCACGTCTGGTGGGGCATGTTCTGCCCCTAGGCTGGGCACTGGGGGAAGGGTGGGGTGGGGGGCAGGCATCTAGCTTTAATAGACCACTCAGAACCATAGCCACTCACTCCTGTTTTATGGGAGGTTTTAACACACAGATGGGTTGGTTTTAAAGGGGCTCAAAGTCATGGCATGGCAGGACCACACGGACACCCCCTGAACCCTAGCGCCCCATGAGCTGTGCCCAGAGCGCCTGCAGGGTGGGCATAAGCTAAGGAGGAGCAAGGCCTCTCCTTCGGCCAGGGGCGGCGGGCAGGGCCAGGGGAAAGTGGGTGCTTCAGGGCTAAGACAGGCCCAGCGTTGGATGAGGACCCTTCATCTCATCCCACACAGGCGGGTGGGGCCGTCAAACCTCCGTTTACAGCCAGAGCCCCATTCAGCTGACCAGCCAACCGCTGCCACGCCCCAGCCGCCCACCTTCCCCTTTTGGCTCCTGGCGCCGCCAGCACCTCCCGTCTGCGCCCACGCTCACCCCATTGGTGCTAGGCCGCCGTGGGCGCGCGTCAGGTGAGCGGCAGACGGAGTGGCAGACCCAGCTCACCTCCTTCCCGGCGGGACGGGTGCCAAGGCTGCGCTCTTCCCGGAAGGCGTCCAAGCTCCCCCGCACGGCATCCCGTTGAGCCTGTTCCTGGGGTGCGGGGGCAGGCCTCTGGGGGGAGAGTGTCTGCCCCGTGCTGTCCCGGCGCCAGTGCTTCCTGAGGCCCTGGCGGAGTTGCCGGAGGGAGGCAGCTGCACCAGGGCAGGGGACAGGGATGGCTGAGATGGGAGTCATCGGGGATGCATCCACCTTCCTTCCACCACCGGGCCCCACTAGGGGCAGCCCTGCAGCCCTGGGCCGACTTAGGTCCATGCCCACTGACCCTCGGTGTCTGGGGCTCCACTGTAACGTCTGGAGGGTACAGAGCCCCTCCCTGTGCCCTCGGCTGGGCCCCTCGCCCATGGAGGGGCTCAGGGACCCCGGTGGCTCTTTGGCATTGGCCACTCTGGCTTGCCAACCCCCAGTTTTCAATGTCCGTAGAAACCAGGGGAGTTCTAGGGAGGAGACAGGAGAGTAGAAGAGGCTTTCCTTGAGCACCCCGAATGTTTGCACCCCAGTGGTAAGAGATGAGCCTTCCACTCCCAAGCCTGTGCCCTGGAGCCCTGTCTGCCAGCCTCGGGTGGGAAGGAAGTCTGCTTTAGCACACCTTCTTCCGCTCCTTGGCCTTGAACAAGGGACTGTGTGGCACCCAGCACCCGCTTCTCCTTCACCTCATGTCTTGAGCAAAACATGTCTCTTCCCATTTCCCCTCGGCCTTTGGGAAGCAGTGTGCCCATCAGCCCTCACTTCCCCAGGAAGCCTTGCGGGCCCCCTGAGGGGTGTGAGTGGCTCAGGGGAGATGCGACAGCCGACCCGCCCACCTCAGTCTGGTGACGCAGGTGGGGGGTGAACTTGCAGGTGTCTGCCTAGCTGCATCAGGTGCCCAGTAGTCCTCACACGTGCCCGTAGACTCCCTGTGTCACCTTTAGGAGGGGGTGTCAGGCCATGCCTCAGTTTCCCCGGGCGGCTTCTCTCACAGTGCCGTGAGGACCTCGCGGTGTAAGATACAGCATGAAAGGGGAGAGCAGAGAGTAGAGTGAAGTGTGGTAAGCGAGTGGACCCAGGGAGGCTCTCCTGCCCCTGAACAGGGACGGGCCTCTGCTTCCTCGAAGGCAGGGGCAGGTGACCACAAATCAGTTGTGCTGCTTCGAGGCGAGAGGGCGTCCGTCTGCAGTCTGTCACATCCAAGGAGGCTGAGCCCCCCTCCTCTGGTCTGTGGGCCAGCGCCTGCGTGGTGAAGTGTGGCATGGGCAGGCAGACGGGCTGGCAAACTTCTGTTGGAGGTTGGCGACAAACCCCACAGGACCGGGACCAGTGGGACCCTGCAGCCTCCTTGACCCCGATGCTGGTCTGGTGGGGAGGGACCGACAGGTAGCCGGGTGCCCTGTTTCTCCTTGATGCCTACGTGGACGCGTCCTGGTTTGAGCTCCCTGAGAGCCGGGAATGGAGGAGATCCTATGAAAATGATGATATGTGACAATCAGTCACAGCAATTAGTGTTTTGGTTAACAGGCCTTTTTTGTTTTCTCTCACCCAGACAGAATGTCACAAATAAATCCTCTCCTGCATTTGCATATTAATTGGATCGGAGACGTCAAGCATCTTTCATTAAAGAAAATGATCTGCATATTTGGAGACATAAAATAGTTATTTTGATGGGTTTTTTTTCCCTAAGATCAGGGGGTGGGGGAGGTAGGTGATGGGAGCAAGTAGAAATTGAGGCAGAGTGAAGGCGACGCCTGCCAGCCCCTCCCATCTGGGCTTAACCCTGTGCGGTCCGGCGTGGATGGGCCAAGTCTGGGCAGAAGCTCATTAACTCGGAAATAAGTCCAGGAGTCCAGGGGCCCCCGAGAGTTGCCTGAGACCCAGGAGCCCAGCTTGGCCCCTGCGCAAAAGGGATCCCGACCGGAGTAGCTGTGGGTGGTGAGGCAGGCTGCAGGCTCAATTGCTGCCCTGCTGGGCGCGTTTCCCCAGGGCAGCGGGCAGTGGGCAGTTGGAGCTCTGGGTTGCCTCACCCAGCCCTCTGTCCTCCCTTGCTCACCTTGGCCCCTGGGTCAGCCGGTCCCTCCAGCCTCCTGCCCTTCCTTTCCCCTTGGCCTACCCAGCTGTGCCCACTCACTGCATGCTTTCTGACCTTGGGCCTCCCTGTGCCCTTCCCATTCCTTGCCAGCCATCCTCCCCCTCCCCAGATGGAAAGTTTTCTGGAGGCAGCAGAAGCAAAGCCTGGAGTCATTATCACACACACTCGAAATAACCCAGAAAGCTGCTGGGCCCATATTAGGGCATGAGTCCCGGTGCAAAGCCGGGCGAATGTACAGTTTTTGATAGGCGAGTCATCCCGGTTTCCCCCTGCTGCCTTACATCCGAGGTCCTGGTTGGCTCTGTCAGCCAGTTCGGTTCGCTGGGCAGGCACCAGGGACCACCTCCTCCACACATTTCTGAGCGCCCCCAGCCTCCTGCGGGAGCCTAGGAGGGAGGCTGGTCGGCGACATCCCCCTTGGCTTCCCAGTCTCTGTGCCGTCGCCTGCCCCGAAGTCACGGTCCCTCTTGCTGTATCGTGGTTAGAGGGGTGCCTAGGTGACGGTGACGGTAGTGGTGATGATGGTGACGAGGACTGCCAGTGCGTTTTGCACATGGAAAATGGGTAGACACTTTGCTAAGAGCTGTGCACTCACTGTCTCCCCGAATCCTGACCACAGGCCGCTGAGACAGGCCCTATCACTGCACACGTTTGGTTGATCAGGAAATGCAACCTCCGAGAGGCCAGATAAGATGCCCAGTGGTGCCTGTTAGGGTCAGAGCTTGCAGCCAGAGCCCAGCTCCTCACGCCAGGGCGCAGGGCCTCCAGGCAGGGTGGTGGGGACGCGTGGGGGGCCGGCTCCAACTGTGGCGGCCACTGGCAGTAGTTCTTGTGCAGGAAGTCAGAGGACTGGTGTGGAGACGCTGCTTCCCTGTGCCTCTGCATCCCCCCTCCCCCAAGAAGCCCTGCCCATGTTCACAAGATTTGCCTCCCCCGCCCCGAGGGGTGAAGAGCTGCCCTCACAGAGTGGGGGGCCTTGAACCCTGGAGGTACCCCTTCCAGCCCTACAGGGATCCCCTGTGCTCTTCGTGTGTGGTTTCCCTTCGAATTTTGAAGTGCCCGGTCCCTCTCTGCCCTGCCGGCTCTGGCCTCCCCGTGCCCCAGACTCCTGGACTCCTGGGGACCGGCCGAACTCTAGGGCTGGGCCTGGCACCCCCTGCACGCTGCCCCCTTCAGGTGGGCCAGCCTCTCCTCTCTCCCTGAGCACCTGTAGAAACCTGTTGGTTTGGTGCTGCCTGCCCCGCCGTGCTGTCTCCCAAGGATCCCTTCTTCCCAGCACCCAGATTCTAGATGTTTGGTATCTGCAGCCTCGGCCCATGGCCTTGAACCTCGGGACCTTCCTCTTCTCCACCGTCTTCCACAGGGGCACTGCTCCTGACTCACAAGGGAAGGCAGTGAGGCACGGTCGGGAGGCTTTTCTTTCCGTGCGAGCCAGTTTAAGCTCGGCCCGGCTGTGTTTACCAGTGTGTTCCCCCCTTCTCTGAGCCTCGTTTGCTCCCTAGCAAAAAGGGGGCAGTGGTCCCTCCTCTGGGCAGGGGTCTGAGGGGTAGCTTGGCTCACCTACGTTGAGTGCCCAGTCACAGGCCGGGGATGGTGTAAGTCCTGAAAATGCCAGCTGGGAGACAGTGCTGGGGTCAGCTCTCCTCCCCCGGGGTCAGGACTCTGGGCGGGGGTCTCCCAGGCTTCGGGCCCTGGTGTTGCCTAAGGTGCCTGGTGGTTCCGCCCCAGCTTGTCCCTTTCCCACTGGCCACCCCTCAGTGACTTCGGCTGCGTGTGCGCCTGGCAGGGCAGGTGGGGGCCTGGTGGCCTGCGGGTTTGGGGTTCTGGGAGAAAGGGCCTCAGGTGCCCTCCTTGGGGAGCAGGTGGACCGGCTGGGTGTTTTATGGAGTCTGGGGGCGTCCTGCGGCAGCTGTATCTGTTAAATGCCAAGGAGCCAAGTGGGTTTAATATGATTGTAGCTGCTGCTTTGATAAATCAAAATAATTAAAAATAATAAATTTGATTCCTCAACCAACAGGCTGTGTGTGGGCACAGGGCCCGGGCTGCTGAGACAGGGCTGGTGGGGTGGGAGAGGCCCAGGGACTCAGGAAGGCCTGTCTGTGTGGGGTCGTGACCAGGGAGGCGGGCGGGCGCTCGGCCCGGGGAAGAGGGTCTTCCCCTCGGCAGTGCTGTTGGCCAGCCTGGGCCAAACTCAGTTTCCTCATCTGTCAAATGGGGTGGTAGTTTCGTCCCCTCACAGGTCTGTGAAAGGTTCTAGGGCTGTGCTGAGCCCACGGTCAAGGCTGATGTGAACCCTGGTCAACCTCTCGGTCCTGCCCTACCACCCCGCTTTGGCACGGCTGTGATGGAGGTGACCAGGCGAGTTCACGGCCACCAGGCAGCCTGGCCAGCCCCACAGCGGACTGGGAGCTCTTCTCCAGCTGCCGGCTGTCGTCACACAGGATTGTCCCGTTTATGTGGACGTCCCCTGCTGCAGGACACGTCTACTCATAGCTCTCCTCTGGCTCCAGGGGAACGGGGGCAGGAAGCACTCGCTACTCCCTGCGGACCCCAGTCCTCTGGCAGGGTCTGGGTGGTGCCCGAGGCATGGGTGGGTGGGAGTTGGAGAGGGCCTGCAGGCCCCGCCCCTCTCCCCTCACCCACTTCCCACCCAGGAGACCGTATTTGGTGTCAGATCCAGAAGCGCCTGAGTAGCTGGAAATCTGAACTGAGTGGAGGGAGCAGGGGCTGGTGGGGAGGGAGGGACAGGGTGTCTGTCTCTTTAAATGCACTTTGTGTCAGTGTGATAAGGAATTTGATGGCTTTATCAGAAATACCAAAGCTTTATTTAGCAGGGTGAGGCTCACACCACTCAGCTCCACACAATCTGCTGATAAATTGCAAAAAAGAAAGAAACCCAACAACTCACCAACACCCAGCCCAGCAAGGGAGGCAGACGGAAGGGCAGAGACGCCAAGTTGGAGGTTTCGGGACCGTGGCGCTGCAGGGGGCGGGCATGGAGGGTGGGGATGGTGGGAACCACAGGGGGTTTCTCCAGAAATACTGACAACACAGGCAAGTCTTCCTTTCTCCAGGAGGCCTCTGTAGGGTTTTCTGGTATTAAGTGAAAAATACGATAATTATTTTTATTCTCCCAGAGAAAGGGCTGGTTAAAGAGATGTGACGTCCTCCTCGATGGCTTTTCTCTCCTCCCTCGCCTGTCCCTCCCCCAGCCCCCCTAAGTCTCCAGGTGAACCCTCCCGGCTGCCTGGGCTGTGTGCGCAGGTGCAGGCAGGGCCGGCTGTGGGTGGGGGTGTCGGAAGAATGCAGGAGAGAGTATCAGGGAGTGGGGTGTTGCCTGTCACAGCAACTCTGAGAAAAGGTGTCCCCACTCCTCACACGTGGCCAAGGGGCCTGGGAAGGGGAGGGCTTGTGCCTCAGTGTAGGACAGGACTCCGTGCCCACGGTGAGGTCTCTGCCCAGGCCACAGGGGGAGCCCGGGGAGCGGTGGCATGGCCCTGCCTACCTGTGGCATTCCAGGACCTGCCAGCCTCCTGCTAGTAAGGTGTCTCTTGGGGGCC
>PVKM010051493.1:0-10455 GCA_004027735.1 Carollia perspicillata
AAAAAAAAAAACCCCTATAACTAAAACTTTCAGTTACAAGAAAAGACAACACATGCATTCAATAAGAACAGGAGACAATTGGAGAGAAAACAACTGGGAAACAAAAATAATCTTTTGGAAAATTATAACAGTAGAAAGGATAACTTGCATGGAAGAGTTGAAAGATAATGGAAGGAAGGAGTGCATCAGAGGAGGTATAAGAGAGAACTAACTCCTCATCTTCTCCAGTAGGAAGGAATACGTGATAGCGAAACCTGAAAATCCAATAATAGCAGCGGCATATTGTAGAGACACAGGGGTAAATATTAGAAGAAACAAATAAGAGCTGGAACTGTGTGTTTGCGAGTTGGAATCTAGTGTGAGGCAGGAACTATTTATCTTGGTATAAGTCTGTCAAGCCATTTGGCTTTTAAACATTGCATATGTATTCCTTCAACAAAAAAAAATTTAACCACATATATACATATATGTTTTTGTACATCTATGTATGTGTGTATATACACAGAGATGAAAACATCATTAGGAATCATGTAACATAAGATGAGCAGGACCAACATACGACTAAAAAATAGTTTCAGAAGAAGAAATAGAGGAAATGAGGGAGATACAATATTTTTTAAAACATTGGTTAAGAACTTTGCATTTTTAAAGAAATACATGCTGTTCAGAATAAAGAAGCTCTCCAAGTCACAAGCAAGATAAAGTTAAGTGCACATATTATAGTAGATCATTTTCCCTGTGTTTTGCATTTTACTTCATTGTGAGCTCACCCTGGCTGTGAAAACATCCCTATGAGTGATTTTTAACATTTGCTAAGCAAAAGCCTGATGCAGAAAGTGTTATAATATAATAATACAGAAAGTTTGATAATAAAATCTAATGTAATAAAATACAACATATGATACAGTACAATCTATAGGAGGTTTAAAAGCAGAGAGATGAAAAATATACACCAAGCTAAAAATAAGGAAAAGGAAGTTGGCATGGCAATGGTAATGGAAGAAAAGTAGCTGTAAGCTTTAATCACCCAAGAGCCCCGGGAAATGTACAGTGTTCACAATCTATCATCCAGCAAGTGTTCACTGTGGCCTGCTGTTGGGAAGCGCCCTGCCCGGTTTCAGGAGCTGTAAACCCCCCAAGGCTAAGGCTGATTGAGCGACCTCCGGACCTTAAGCCACTAAGGAGACAGAGTTTATCTCCCTGGAAGGAGCGCCACTTCTGCTCCTTTTTTCATAAGTGGCCTCCAATGCTTGATTGGTTAGCTGATGAGAGATAAGATTCCCCAAAGGGGGAATGACCTAAGATAGGCATGATCATGTGGAGACCCCAGGGAAGGACTTAAGGGATTATGGAGAAAAGGGGTGCTGGAACCTCACCCCTCAGCTTTGATGAAGACTGACTCCCCTGAGTCCTCAAAAAGTCTCTGATAATTCCTTGGCTACCTTGCCTCCTCTGCCTGATTTAAGCCGGAAACAATGACAGAGGGTGGTGCAGCCCTGTGCTGGATAGGACGGGCTCCCCTGGTGATCAGGCCTGGGAAAAGATATGTGAATTGCTGTGAGGTCTGCTTTGCTAAGAATGCTTTTAGTTAAATGATCAAGACCTGAGCAAGAAACAAGTAACGAGTTTACTTTCCAAAGTTTCATAGCCTTTTAGCTGACAGACCTTAAATCAGAATTAGCCCTAATGGTTCCTTATCTATTGCCTAATCCTTACTGCCTGAGAATGATTAATAAGTTGTACCTGAATTCCTGTGCAAGAAACCCAATAAAACCACTGTCCAGGCAAGGGTCGGGCACTCTCCCCTTGAGAGAGTTGCCAGGCTGCTCCTGGGCACTCTCCCCTTGGGAGGTTGGCCAGGCCGCTCTGAGGCACTCCCCGCTTGAGGGAGTAGCCGTGCTGTCCCCTTTTCCTCCACAGGACTCTACAGTCTGTGTGAATTCGTCTCATGTCTCATCCATAACGCTGTGGGCACTGCGAGCTGGTGCCCGCGTCAGCCTGCAGACAGGGGACTGCAAGGCCATCTGATGAGCCCACTGCTGAGTCTCAGCCAGGTCTCTCTACTTTCTCCCCTCTGTTGGCAACACTGAAATTGGTTTCCACATGCAACACTCCCCTGGAACTGTAAAGAGTGGTTTAGCATTTGCTTCTGCTGAGCATCCCAAAGGGTCTCTGCCCTGGGACCTGTTTCAAGCTCATCTATTGGATTGGTAATAAATGCAAAACACAGGGGAAATGATGCACTATAATATGTGCCCTTAACTTTACCTTATTGCTGGCCTGGAGAACTTTATTCTGAACAGCATGTATTTCTTTAAAAGCACAAATTTATTAACCAATATTCTTTAAAATATTGTATTGCTCCCATTTTCTCTATTATTCCTCCAAATAGCTTCAATGTTGTTGAATAAAGCAGCTGTTCTTCAGTCTTCATCTGGTCTGTCCTTTCAGTGGTATTTGCCTGTTCACCTCCCTACGTTTTCCATGGTCCTGGTGTGACTGCTCTCTTCCCACTTCTCACACTACCTCTCCTCAGTCTACTTCCTTGGATCACTGACCTCTTGAATGTGTTTCTCAGCTCTCTGAGCCCTCTGCATTCAGTGGAGGAAGCCACACAAACCCATGGCCTCATCTAGCACCAACGTCGACATCTTCCAAATCAATAGTCTGTCCGGGGCTGCCCAGTGAATTACCTTGTTGGATGTCTCAGATGTATAAAATTGACTATTTCATTTCTATCCCCCCAGTCACCTTCTCACACTCCCCTACAGTCCCCTCATCCACCCAGCTCCCGATTTCCCTCCCTTATGTCTGTCACATGAAATGGTCTATCATCCTCCTGGGGACATCAAAGTGAGTGGTCCAACAGTCACTCCTTCACTCACCTGCCACAGCCAAGCTGTTATTCGATCTTCAGAATCTACCTAGTTATATCTCTTATCAATAATGTATAATATATATAAAGAGTATTAAAATTTAAATGATTGAAGTCCAACAGAGTAAGAATCATTAATTAAATTTTTTTAAAGAGCAGGAAGCGGAACTTTAATAAATAAATATGAAAATATATTTTAAAGCTATAATAATTAAAAAGCATGGTATTTGTGCAAGAACTGGATTAATGGAAAAGGAGAGATGGATCTGACATATCCTAAAATATGTAAAAATCTATCAACTATTGCCCTGGCTGGTGTAGCTCAGTGGATTGAGCACAGGCCTGCAAACCAAAGGATCATGGCTTGATTCCCACTCAGGGCACATGCCTGGGTTGCAGGCCAGTTCCCAGCAGGGGACATGCAAGAGGCAGCCATACATTGATATTTCTGTCCCTAACCCTTCCCCTCTAAAGATAAATAAATAAAATCTTTTTTAAAAATAAATTAAATAAATAAATAAAAATCTGTCAACTATTCAATAAATAGACTAGAAAAATCAGGTGCAGAAATTGTCATACCATGCTCCAAAATAGATTTCTGATATATTCATGAATTCAATATGAAAGAGACATGAAGAAACTCAAGAGAATATAAGAAAAATTTGTCTATAAGAACAACTTCTGGTCAACATAAAAGCCAATGAAGAACTTTCGACAACACAATCATCAGATTAGATGGCATAAAAATGTAAAGCCAGCATGCCAAAAACTCAGTAACATAATTTATACATAAATAATAAACTGGTTTTTAAAAAGTAACACCAAGGGCTAAAACATATCTGGGCTCTGTATTTAAAAGACCTGAAGATGGGCAGTCTTACCAAGGTGAGGATGTACATTGAGAAGCTCATTTGTAGTGCTTCTGTCTCCAGCCTGTCTATTGGCCACTGGCCTCTCAGTGCAGCCACGCTTTAAATACATAGGAGAGTGAGGCAGGAAGTGGCCTTAATAACTATGAGCCCATTTCTCTTGGGGGTTCTTCCATCCTTTTGTAATTGAAATGCTGAAAACCTTTTAAATAAGATTTTGGATAAATGCTTAAAACTTTTCAGCTTTAAATAAAACACAAACAATCAAAGTGGCAAACTGGGATCTCTTTCATTGAAAGCTGATGGGATGCTGTCTTTCTCAGGCCACAGATGGCATCAGTGGTGCCATATCAGCTCTAGACCACCTCTTCTCCACATTATTTGCACTGTCTATTTCCAGTTTCCCTCACCTGTTTTCCTGGCTCTGCAGAAGCTTCCTCCCCGTTCTCCCCATCTCCAACAGGAGATGATTAATGTGCACTCAACATCATTTCCAAGTTCATAGATACTATAGTGGTTCAAGGCATGGACTCCACAGCACAATGTAAGTGTTCAAATCCTGGATCTACCTGAACATCCAAAAGTGATGTGCTTCTGAGGCAGAAATTGCAACTCCCTGCTCCACTATGACCCCTCATTGGTGATCCAGCAAACTGGCCATCCACCTGCTCCATAACACTCTATTAAGTTACTAAATATGCTGCAGCACCCAGAAGACTATTGAGCAATAAGCAGTATTATAATACTCTAAGAGGGCAGAGACTTCCAGAGAATTCTTAAACAAAATAATTTTTTCTTGGTCTGAAATAATTAGATATCTCGTTTTTTAAAAACATCATTCTTTAAAAAATTAACTTATTTTCTAAAATAAAATCTGAGTTAAACTTAGCCATTTTCAATACACCTTTGAGATTCTCAAAGAATAAAAATATAGGATCCAGTCTCGCAGTATCTAATACTTGTACAGAACTTCTAAACCTATGATTGTGTTGTGGTTTCTACATATTATTTTCACAACACTGAATTTAATAGCTATTTGAGCTATTAGCATTCTTGGATGAAGAGATATAGAAATAGAACATAAGCTAATTGCCTCAGATTACATGACCAAATAGTGCCAAGATGGACACCACGTTAGGATCCTCGTTACAGTGGTATCCATCATGCAACCAAGAGCCTGTGTGGACCTGAGAGGTGTTTTTCCCCATGGACTCTCTGGCAGTTGGGTCTCCATTCATTTTATGTCAAGTTTTCAGAGGTGCTAATCAACAGAGATGGGAAAATAAGGAGCTTGGGATAAGTTTGAAATAAATGGATTTCATCTCAATCTGAAAAATGGAACGTAGCAGAAAAATCTCGGGGTGGGGGGGGAGAAAAAGCATGGGGAAGACAAATGAGAACACAATTATTCAGACAAAATCAGAATTAAAAAAAAATTCAATTAGAATAAGTATTCCTAAATTCATTAAATTTAGGCCAGAATTAAAGCACTAAAAACTTGAACATCTGCAAATAGGGTCACATTAAGCCCACAGAGGAGTTACAGATACCAGATCATGGGGAGAATTGGCAGGAAGAGGTAGAATTAGGGGACAGCTGAGGAGGCTGCTCTCTGATCCTTTTTTAAACCCTCCCAGCTCATTACCCTCCACCCTCATCCTTGCCGTCACCCTCTGTGCAGAGTCCTGGTTGGGAGTACGGCCCATGGTTTTCATTTCTCCATCCTGGACATTGGAAACAATGTGTTGCAATGAGAACACAGGAATGCAAATCAGGAGACCTGGTCCTAGACCCCCTTTCTGCTGCTGACCAGCTAGATGACCTTTGACAGTGCATTAACCTCTGGGGCACATGATCCTCCTTAGTAAAATGACTGTGCTGAATATTAAGGTCACTTTTTGCCTTGAACTTCAATAAACCAGTCCAAATGAAGAAGAGAGAGATAAATCCCTAAAGCTTCACTGAGATCCCTAGAACCACTAGCTTTTCATTTCTCCTAATTTCTGTCCAGGAAGTGACTTTATTTCCCCCCAAACCTCCAAACCCCCATTAAAATACAATACAGTCTGATTCCATCATTTGGACTTTGTCAAAAAGCGTTTAACACTAAATTCATTATATTTATATAGCAAGCCTTTGAGTCTACAATTATCCAAATGAATATAGTTTCAGCCAAAGTCAAGAGTAGGAATTTGATATGGAATCAGAATGTCCTATTAGTTCTTGCTAAGTCTTGTCCTGTGGGTAATCTGGATGGAGTCATTTCAAAAAGTCTGCAAGGTTGGATCCAAAGGGGAAATATGGAGGATTGCCTGCTCTCTCCCTTCCCTACTCCTCCTTTCTCTTAATCATTTCTTTCTGTAAGAGAGGTCTGAATGGATATTATACATGGGCAGCATTCTGGGGACCTGCACCTATGAAGAATCTCTTTGCCACTGGAGCCTGAATCTGCAAAATACCTCATCCCAGGGGTCCACCCATCTGGGGGGCCATGTGCAGAAACCAGGCTTGTGTGCAATGGTCTATTGCAAACAAGTAAAACTTACAGCAAAGGAAACATGATATACTATACCTAAGAGTTATGTAGGCTTCATGATAACTAGGAGTAAACAGTAAGAAATCCATGGCTTAGCTACATTCGTTTGGGGACTTTTCACTTTACTAGCCCTCTTGTTTCTTCAGCTGACAACCTTCCGTGCTCTTTTGTACTATTAAATCCCACTCACGCATGCTCCAGTACCCCCGAACACACTCAGGGAATTAACTCTGGGCAATAGCAGTTTCCTTCTCCTGAAAATCTGCCTCCCCTGCTCCATGAGATTTCCCGAGTTCTGTCCTGAACCCCAACACTCAGCTTTCTCATGCCCGTGGCCTTGCAGCCTTCTTCCTTTTCTTACCTGGAGAGTCCCTAACTGCTGCTTATGTTCGAGGCTCCACCACCAGCACAGTGAATGGTGGCTTTGACTAGGTGAATGAAAAGAAAATCATGAAACTCAGAAGTGGAAGGGAAGGGAAGACCTCGAACGTTCAGAGATGCAGAACATTGACCTTTTCTGAGCCTTCCAACGCTACTACTCTACTTTATCTTATGTCTCTCATTTTTCTTCTGAGCACAATGGCTGAAAGTAAACTAGGAAAATGTAACATACATAACATAAAATGAAAACATGAATAAATTACCAAGAGCATGGAACTGAGATTCCAACTCTAGAATCTAATGATTCCTTTGGAAACTGTTTCTCACAGAAGTTCCTTTTAGACCTAGTTGCTCAGCTATACCACAACATTTAGAGCACCTCTCACTGAGTTCATCCACATGGTAGGGGAGAAGGGGGATACAAGTTCATGGCCCAGGTAAGGTAGACTGATGTGCAGGAAAACCAGAAAGTCAAAAAGAAGAATGGTGCCAAACTTCAGGAAGAAGTTTTCTTCCCTAAAGAGTCAAGTAACTGGGTCTAGGTTTCCCTGTCCTGTATCATCTTGACACCTGCAATGACAAATATGTCTTTGGATGCTGCAAGTTGTGATCAACAGAAATTTTTTATTTATTTATTTATTTTATTTTTATTATTTTTATTTTTTTTATTTTAGTTGTTGTTCAAGTACAGTTTTCTGTCTTTTACTCCCATCCCAGTCCACCCCCCTAGTGCTCCCCTCCTCCCTCCCATTTCCACACCCCCCTTATTTTTTGTCCATGTGTCCTTTATATTTGTTCCTATGACCCCTTCCCCTTTTCTCCTTAAATTCCCTCCCCTCTCCTCTCTGGTTACTCTCAACAGAAATTTTTAAGTAGCCAGCAAACAAGACTTCCTCCAAACATAGGTTTCTTCCTCCCTCTAGAAACAGAATTTCACTGTATCCATTCTAACAGCAGGAGGAGAGGGGGAAAAGAGAGAAAGGGAAAGTGAATACCCAAGAAACACAGCCACATACTGCGATGCTTTCAAATAAAGCAGAAATATCGACTCTGTGTATTAATCAAGGGGAGGAGCAGCCGCATGCAATTTCCCAGATAAGAAGTAGTTATGGTTACTGCAATTTGGAAAACAGGAGCGGAGGGGAAGTGTCACATTGGATAACTGCAATTTAAGTCAAACAACAGCTTAATAAAGTGTCAGCAGCTCCTTCACAGTTTTAAAACAGATGGGCTTTGCTACCCAGGAAGAAAGAATTTTTAGATGCACTGCGATTTGGAGAGTCTATCATTGCCCTTGACTGAATCATTAAAACTCTGAAAAGCATGAATAGTGACGAAATCTCTCCTTCACTTCAGAAACTTTGGAGCTGTATATCTCTTGTGGTCAACAGGTAAAACCATTGTCAAATTAAGGTATGGGGAACGGACATTTATATATCTGCAAACTTTGAATAAGATTGTAGCCAAAGCATTTTAGAATATGTTTATCTCTTTGTGAGCAGGAATCCAGGGTACTAACAAGGTGGCTAACATTTTCAGGTCAAGCCAATGAATCGTATACTGTGGCCACATGGGTATGTGTGCACACGTGTGTGCATGTGATTTCAGCTACGCAATGAATAGATTTTCTTCCTGTCACGGATGAGTGAGTAACTTTTTCCAGTGTGTCCAGAATTTTCCCAGTTTTGGCACTGGAAATTTTCAGTTTCCAGGGAAATTCCTCAACCCTAGGCAAACCACTATAGTTAATTACCCTTTGGGCTTAATGCTTTCAGATACCACAATAAATTACAGTAGAGTCTTTTTTCTTTCTTTCTTCCACCTTTATTGAGATATAATCAACACAATGATTTTTAAGACATACAAGGTATTGATATGATGCATTCATATATTGCAATATGATCACCACCCTAGCTTTAGCTAACTCCTCTATTACCTCACATAGTCACCATTTCTTTTTGGGGTGAGAATATCTAAGGTCTACTCTCTTAATAACTTATATTGGACAGTATTACTATCTATCATCCCCACGCTCTGCATTTGATCCCCAGGACTTATTTATCTTCCAACTTGGAGTGTGCACTTTTTCACCAACATCTCCCCATTGCACACCCCCTATCCCAGCCCCAGGTAACCACCATTCTACTCTGTTTGTATGAGTTTGGCTTTTTTAGATTCTACACATAAGTGATACCATATAGTATTTGTCTTTCTGTGTCTGACTTATTTCACTTAGCATAGTGTCCTCTAGGACCATCATGTTACCCTCAATAAGTTACTAATAGAACTACCAATGCTCCAGCAACCCCACTCCTAGGTATACATCCCAAGGAAATGAAAACAGCGTATCAAAGAGGTATTTGCACTCCCCACAGTCGCCACAGCCCCATTCGCCACAGAGCCTTTTTTCTTGATGGAAGACCCTAGTACCTTAAAGAAGCCATGAGAAACCCTTTCTCTCAATTTTAACATAAGACCCTGGCATCTGCCTCACTGTCCTTTTGGAACAGGAAACTAAACCATTAGAGATGAAATGTGTAGTTCATAAAAGCTATCCCACAAACAAACTTAGGAGTGAATAAGGCTTCCAAGTGTTCTTTCCTCACAGACCCTGAAGGGTATTTAAGAGGACAGATGATAACTTTCCTTTAAAAAGGGAGAAGCAGCCCTAGCCAGATTGGGAGGCCTAGGTCCTTGTCCTGGTACTGCTCTCACTAGCTGACTAACCTTGGGCGAGTTGCTTCACCTGTGTGGTTGACCAGACAACTGTTTGACCAGCCCGCTGGTGGGTTGGGCTATGTTTCTCTTCCCGGATGTCTGACTTCCTGTATCATCTCTTCCCAGTTGTGTGGTATTAGCCCTGGCTCTGTCTAATGAGCTTCATACGCTTGTGTGTCTGAGATATTGGGCAACAAGAAGCAATAATATTAGGACATTTTATTTAGGCTACTGATAAGTTTCCATAGGGATGATAAAGTTAGTGAACAAGAATTTTCTAGAATATTTATTCCTCTAATAATCAAGATGAACATCTCTCCCCAAACTCTGAAAACAATTAGAATTTCTGCCACATGTAAAAAGTTATTAAGTGACACTACACTTTTGTGTTTAATTACTAATGAAAAGAGAACAATATGGCATCATTCCATCAAACCAATAGATAGTTTGGTTTTATGTGATAGAAGAAACTATGGTAGAGTTATAACCTGTCTTCTTTAAATAGAGAGATCACACATATTTTTATTATACTGTTGTGTTCTTATTTCCCATTAAAATTTGAGTCTTATTTGGGGGGGTTATGAATCCTATCATGGCATTTTATTTAAAAAATAAGCTCTTATCACACCAACATAGAAATAACTTCATAATACAACATCATATCCAGTGAAGCTTATTATCAAAGTTGCAGATTCCAACACAACAAAGCTTTGTCCCAGATTGAAAAGCAAATCAAAGTCATCTCATTCATCTTTACTTTTTGACTCTGGAAGTTCCTGTCAAAAAGCCCAATTCTTTCTAGCTTCACACCATGTGTGTTGTAGGAGGAGGTCAGTAATAATTAATTAAAAGAGTTACTTAAGCAGAAAAGAGAAATTTACTGAGCAATTTCCCACTCTTGGTGAAAACCTCATCCTGGGCAACAGTGTGTCCTGAGCAAGTGGCTTTATTTCTGATTTAACAGTAGGGTATTTCTTAGCTTCCTCATCTGAGCTGCATCCATTTTCACAATGACTGAGCAAATGCAATTAGCTTGTAGTGAGCCAAGTAATGGTTTTCTTAAAGGATTGGGAACA
>PVKM010051494.1:0-10463 GCA_004027735.1 Carollia perspicillata
TCATCACCAAGCCCTTATTATATGAAATGTTAAAGGGACTTATCTAAGAAAAAGAAGATAAAAAATATGAACAGTGAAAGGACAGCAAACTCACAGTTATTAACAACCACACCTAAAACAAAAGCAGACAAAGCAGACACCTAAATCAGAAGTGGAGCCACAGAAATGGAAATCACCTAGAAGGTTAGCAACAGGGGAGTGGGAAGAAGAGTGAGGGGAGAAGGTACAGAAATTAAGTATCATAGAAGGTGGGGAGGAAATAGACAGGGAGAGGGCAAGAGTAGTGTGGGGAATGTAGAAGCTAAAGAACTTATGACACATGGACATGAACTAAAGTGGAGGAGTGTGGGTGGTGTGGGTGGGAGGGGGTGTGCAGTGTAGAGGGAAATGAAGAGGGAGAAATGGGACAACTGTAATGGCATAATCGATAAAATATATTTAAGGAAAAAAAAAGAAAAATACAGACGACCCAAATAAACACAATCAGAAATGAAAGAGGAGAGATTACAACTGACACCACAGAATACAAAGGATTGTAAGAGATTACTATGAAGAACTGTATGCCAAGAAATTTGAAAACCTAGGTGAAATGGACAAATTTCTAGAAAAATATAATCTTCCAAAACTGAATGAAGAAGTGGAGAGCCTGAACAGACCAATAACAGCAGATGAAATTGAAGCAGTAATCAAAAAACTCCCCACACACAAAAGCCCTGTATCATATAGTTTCACAGGAGAATTCTACAAAACATTTAAGGAAGAACTAACCCCTATCCTTCACAGAGTATTCGAAAAAATTCAAAATGATGGAAGACTCCCAAACTTTTTATGAAGGCAACATCATCCTAATCCCAAAACCAGATAAAGACACAACAAAGAAAGAAAACTTCAGGCCAATATCACTGATGAACACAGATGCTAAAATCCTCAAAAAATATTGACAAACTGCATCCAACGATACATTAAAAAGATCACACACCATGACCAACTGGGATTCATCCCAGGGATGCAAGGATAGTTCGACATTTGCAAATCAGTAAATGTAATACACCGCAAAGACAAAAAACACATGATCATATCAATAGATGTGGAAAAAGCATTTGATAAGGTACAGCACCCATTTATGATAAAAACGCTCAGCAAAATGAGAATAGAAGGAGCATTCCTCAACATAATAAAGGCCATATATGAGAGACCTACAGCCAACATCATACTCAATGGGAAAAATCTAAAAGCTTTTCCACTAAGATCAGGAACAAAGACAAGGTTGTCTTCTTTCACCACTTCTATTCACTATAGCATTGGAAGTCCTAGCAACAGCGATCAGACAAGAAAAAGAAATAAAAGGCATCCAAATTGGAAAGGAGGAAACAAAACTGTCACTGTTCGCAGACGATATGATAGTGTACATGGAAAACTATATAGACTCCACCCAAAAACTGCTCAACCTAATAAATGAATTTGGCAAAACAGCCACATACAAAGTCAATATCCAGAAATCAAAGGCATTTTTGTATACCAACAATGAAACGGCAGAAGCAGAAATCAAGAAAAAATTCCCATTTGATAAAGCAAAAAGAAAAATAAAATACCTAGGAATAAACCTAACCAAGGAGATAAAAGACCTGTATGCAGAAAACTATACAACACTGAAGAATGAAATCAAGGAAGACACAAACAAATGGAAACATATACCACGTTCATGGATCAGAAGAATTAACATCATCAAAATGTCCACACTACCCAAAGGAATTTACAGATTCAGTGCAATACCTATTAAAGTACCAATGGCATATTTCATAGACATAGAGCAAACACTTCAAAAATTTATATGGAACCATAAATGACCCCGAATAGCTGCTGCAATTTTAAAAAAGAAGAGCAAAGTAGGAGGGGTCACAATACCTGATACCAAACTGTATTACAAGGCCACTGTAATCAAAACAGCCTGGTACTAGCATAAAAACAGACACATGGACCAGTGGAACAGAATAGAGAGCCCAGAAATAAACCTAAGTCTCTATGGTCAATTAATATTTGACAAAGGGTGCAGCAACATAAAATGGAATAAAGATAGCCTCTTCAACAAATGGTGTTGGGATAACTGGATAGCTACATGCAAAAAAATGAAATTCAAGCACCAACTTATACCATACACAAAAATAAATTCAAAGTGAATAAAAGACTTAAATATAAGCTGTAACACCATTAAAGTCCTAGAGGAGAACATAGGCAGGAAAATCTCAGATAGTTCACACAGTAACCTTTTTACTGATATGTCCCCTAGAGCAAGGGACATAAAGGAAAGAATAAACAAATGGGATTTCATCAAAATAAAAAGCTTCTGCATGGCTAAAGAAAACGGTATTAAAGTAAAAAGAGAACCAACCATATGGGAAAACATATTTGACAATGATACCTCAGACAAGGGTTTAATCTCCAAAATATATAAAAAATTTACACAAATCCACTCTAAGACAAGCAACCCAATTAAAAAATGAGCAAAGAACTTGAACAGATCCTTCTCCAAGGGCATACAGAGGATCCAGAGACATATGAAAAGATGATCAGTATCACTAGCTATCAGAGAGATGCAAATTAAAACCACAAGGAGATACCACTTTACACTGGTCAGAATGGCCATCACAAACAAAGCAACAAACAACAAGTGTTGGAGAGGTTGTGGAGAAAAGGGAACCCTAGTACACTGTTGGTGGGATTGCAGACTGGTACAACCACTATGGAAAACAGTATGGAATTTTCTACGAAAACTAAAAATGGTTTGCCTTTTGACCCAGCAATTCCACTGCTAGGATTATACCCTAAGAACCCTGAAACACCAATCCAAAAGAACCTATGCACCCTAATATTCATAGCAGCACAATTTACAAAAGCCAAGTGTTGGAAGCAACCTAGATGCCCATCAGTAAATGAATGGATCAAAAAACTATGGTACATATACACAATCGAATTCTATGCAGCAGAAAGAAAGAAGGAGCTCCCACCTTATGCAACAGCATGGATGGAACTGGAAAGCATTATGCTGAGCGAAATAAGCCAGGTGGTGAAAGACAAATACCACATGATCTCACCTTTAATAGGAACCTAAACAAGAAAGCAAACAAACAAGCAAAATATAACCAAAGACACTGAAATAGAGAACTGGCTGACAGTGTCCAGAGGGTAGAGGGGAGGAAATTTCAGGGAAAAAGGGAGGGGATTACAGGAACAAGTGTGAAAGACACATGGACAAAAACTAGGAGGGGTGGAGATGGGAGAGAGCGGGGAGGGCTGGTGGGTAGGCTGGGATGGGAATAAAAGACAAAAATCTGTACTTAAACAACAATTAAAAATTTTTTTAAAATTCAGAATAAAAAAAGAAGTTAATATGGACACACTGTCTTAGAATGTCAACTGGACAAAACAGCTGTGATGGATTGTTCAGCCTGGCATGCCACGAAGTCTGGGAACAGTGTTTCCTGGGATCTCTTTCTTGTCCACTTCAGGAAGACATTTTTAGTGAGTGGTGTGCCTGTGACATTGGGAGGTGGAGTGGATGTGGCTCTCGTGTGGTGGGGCCAGGCGTGGTGGCCTGGGCTGACATGGCTGCTTCCACAGATACCAGCATGAGCTTGCATTTGATGGTTTACTTTTGGGAACCAGATCCAGTAGTTTCCCAGATTTCTCTGCTTTTCCTAAATGGAAATTTACATATCACCTGAGGTATAATCAACACCTCTGCAGGGTGCTGAAGGGACAGGAAAAGTTCAGCATGAGTGGGGCCTTCATCTATGGGCAGGGGCTTGATAGAGTGGCAGAGTCCCGGACCTCACCCAAAAGCTACTAAGTAAGCTAATATTTCTTGGCTCCAAGAAAGCTGTCATGTTAACAAGCTATGGCCCTCCAGGCAAATGAGAAACTGAAGAAGCCAGGTTGGAAGGAGTGTGAGCCTGGAAGAATCACACCTTACCTTCTGAAAATTCTCAGCTACTGAATCTAAGAGAGATTCATAGGTGAACAGTTCTGATGGTTCTGCTGACTCTTTGAAAATCAACAGTGTGCCATTCCAAAGAGCCTACATAATCTAAAGCAATGTTTGTCAAAAGTACACAGAGCCCTGGAGGTCACTGAGATGATTTTGAGTGGTACAAGAAAGAAAAACTTTTTATTTTAATAGCTATAGCATATAGAACCTATCACAATTTGGGGGTAGTATTTCTTGTGGTTAGATTAAATCAGGCAGTAAGTTATGAAAAGGGACCAATTTACATAAAAATATAAATGATAGCAGATGACCATAAGATGATGGCTTGTATATCTCTGATAAGATACTCACAAAAGCACTTAATGGCATTCTTGCCAAAAGTGCATAACCTCATTCTGATCATGAGAAAACACTAGAGGGATCCAAATTGAAGGTCACAAAGACCCAAACTCAGGAACAAAGCCTAGTGCAACATGAGCACAGAGCAGGCACTTTGTTCACCTGACAACCACCACTGTATGTGCTGGGCCCAGCAGTGGGGACAGGCACACATCCTCGTCGTCCTCTTGAGGATGCCCTGCTCACAGACAGACCAGGGGACCTCTGATGCAGCCAGTGGAGTGAGAGCTAGAAAGAAGCAAAGACCAGAGTGAAGGTGCCACCCATGTAATTCTAAATTTTCTTGGGGCAACTTTGAAAACAGTACCGAGAATAAAATAAAATTAATGCTAATAATATATTTAATCCAACAGATCCAAATATCATCATGGCAACATATAATCAACACGAAAAATTATTAATGAGTTATTTTGTAATACTAGGTCTGGAATCCAGTGTGTATTTGATCATCGCAGCATCTCTCTCTGCCTTTTTATTGGTTATTCTTTTTTAAAATATATTTTATTTAATCTTTATTGTTTTTTTCCGTTACCATTTAGTTCCCTTACACCCTTCCCCCCACACTGTTGTCCATGTCCGTGAATCCTTTTTCCTTTTTGCTCAATTTCTCCAGCCCCTAATCTCCCTCCCCTCTAGCTGTCATCTGCTCTCCATCTATGAGTCTGTCTGTTTTGCTTGTTAGTTCAGTTAGTTCATGAGATTCCACATATAAGTGAAATCATACTGTATTTGTCTTTCTCTGACTGATTTATTTCACTTAGCATAATGTTCTCCAGGTCCATCCATATGTTACAAAAGGTAAAATTTTCTTGATCTTTACCGCCAAGTAGTATTCTGTTGTATAAATGTCCCATAGTTGTTTTTTCCACTCATCTACTGATGGATACTTGGGCTGCTTCCATATATTGGTGATTGCAAATAGTGTTTCAATGAACATAGGGGTGCTTATGTTCTTTTGAATTACTGTTTTGTAACCTTCAGATATATTCCCAGATGTGGGATTGCTGGTTAAAAAGACAGATCCATTTTTACTTTTTTGAGATATCTCCATACTGCTTCCCACAGTGGCTGCACCAGTGTGCATTCCCACCAACAGTGCAAAAGGGTTCCCCTTTCTCCACATCATCACCCGCACTTGTTGTTTGTTGATTTATTGATGATAGCCACTCTGGCAGTTGTAAAATGGAATCTCATTGTGGTTTTAATTTGTATTTCTCTGATGATTAGTGACATTGAGCATCTTTTCATATGTCTGTTGGTCATCTATATGTCCTCTTTGGAGAAGTGTTTATTCAGGTCTTTTCCCCATTTTTTAATTGGGTTGTTTGTTTTTTTGGTGTTGAGTTTTGTAAGTACTTTAAAAAATTTTGGATATTAACCCCTTATCAGATGTATCAGAGAATATGTTCACCCATTCTGTGGATTGTCTTTTTATTTCGTTGATGATTTACTTTGCTGTGCAAAAAATGTTTAGATTGATGTAGTCCCATTTGTTTATTTTTTCTTTTGTTTCCATTTCCTGGGGAGTTATATCCAATAAAAAATTTCTACAAGCAATGTCTGAGATTTTGCTGCCTATGTTTTCTTCTAGGATTTTGATGGTTTCTGGTCTAATATTAAAGACTTTGATCCATTTTGAATTTATTCTTGTATGTGGTATAAGAAGGGGGTCTAGCTTTATTTTTCTGCATGCATCTGTTTAATTTTCCCAACACCATTTATTGAATACACTATCTGTAGCCCATTGTATGTGCTTGCTTCCTCTGTCAAATATTAATTGATTATAAAGGTGTTAGTTTATTTCTGAGCTCTCTGTTCTGTTCCATTGATCTATGAGTCTGTTTTTATGCCAGTATCAGGCTGTTTTGATTACTATGGCCTTGTAGTATATTTTGATATTAGGTAACGTGATTTCTCCAATTTTGTTCTTCTCTCTCACAATTGCTGTTGCTATGCAGGGCCTTTTGTGGCTCCACATAAATTTTTCAAATATTTGTTCTAGTTCTATGAAATATGTCATTGGAATCTTGATAGGAATTGTGTTTAATCTACAGATTCCTTTGGGTAGTATAGACATTTAATGATGTTAATCCTTTCTATCCACAAACATGGTATGTGCTTCCACTATTTGTGTCTTCTATTTCTTTTTTCAGTGTCCTATAATTTTCTGAGTACAGGTCTTTTACATCTTTGGTTAGGTTTATTCCTAGGTATTTTATTCTTTTTGAAGCAATCTCACAGCACATCTCCATTCTGACTCGCCACCTTTCCAGTGCTCAGGAGCCACATGTGGCTGGTGCTGCTGTATTAGACAGAGCAAGTCTACACAGTGCTGCTCATCTAAAGGTGGTCAGGGAAGGCCTCTCAGAGGACGTAATTTCTGAGCAGGGACCTGGAGGCAAGAGACTAAGCCAAGCAGTTACATAGGAGAGAAGCATCTCAGGCTGAGGATTAGCAAGAGCAAAGGTCCCAAAGTGGGCAGGTGTCTACAGCTGGAGCAGAGTAGACAAAAGACGAAGCCAGAGAAGCACTGGCTCATTCAGTGCTGTAGCCACTGTGAGGACTTTGGCTTTTCCTCTGAGCAAGTGGAAGCCATGCAAGATGCCAGGCAGAAATAAGGGCCTGACTCAAGTTCCAATGGGAATACTCTACACAGTGTGAGATCTAGCCCTAGACTGAGGTATGGTCTTGGGCATGATAGCAGCACCTACTACTGTGAGGTCAGCACTGTGCATGGCAGTGCATGGTTTTAGGGCATCCCCTAAAACCCAGTGTTATCCAATGTTCTGTGTGAATCTTCTGACAACACTTAACACCTTCCCAGATGCTAAGGGTCTGTGTTTTCTGCTTCTTGAAGAAAAGTAGGACCTCCTCCCCCAAAATCCCCCTCCCTTTGTGTCCTGACTTTGGCCCTCTCTTGCCAAATTCCTGAATTATTACAGGTGATGAATGACCCCTAATTGAGGCTGTCCTCAGGCATTTTGACATGGTAGCCTCCACTTTCTCCACTCAATGGTGGTCAGGTGGCTGTGCAGGGCTTCCTGACCCTACCAGGAAGCCCCTCTACTCCATCCAACTCCAGAGTGCTCCTTCCTGACCCCATGGGGACAGCCCAGCCTCTGATGTTCAAGCCTTGGATGGTGGGCCTTCCCCTCTCTGGTCTGTGCTGTCTCCCCACCTCTGCATACCCCACTCCCTCCTTCATTCCACACATGTGAGCACCTACTCTGGGCCAAGCTCTACTCTAGGCCATGGGGATACAGGAGTAAACAAGACAGACAGAGGTGTTTGTCCCTGCGGAGCTGGCCTTCTGGTTTTCAGCGGTTACCTAGCCACTCATCCCAGCCCTCATTTTATGGGATGTCCAGAACCCCTGCCTTTCTGATCAGATTTCAGTAAAGACCCTCTTTCTTGCCCACCTCTGCAACCAACCGAGGATGGCAGCTTCTCAGGAGTCCACTGCTCTGGAGGGCATGGGTCATGGTGAATCCCATAAGAAAAAATTAAGCTAGATGTGGGAGGACTTCGTTATGCCCTGAGAAATAGACCTTGAAATAAGAAAAGAAAAGATGGGACTTCCCATTGCCTGTGGAAGTTTAAATAAATGCTTTGAAACTATATATGACTAAGAGAGAGAGAGAGAGACAGAGTGAGATGGAGAGAGAGACAGACAGACAGACAGAGACACAGAGAGAGGGCACAAGCCCACTGACCAGACCCCATATACATTAATAGCAGCTATTGCTTGGGGAGGGGTTAAGGATTCAGTTCCTCTGTTTGCCTTTTGCTTTTCTGTTTTCCAGACTTTCTAGAATACATACACATCTACCAAACACTCAGGGTTTAAAAAGAAAAAAAATGTACTAAAACAATCACAGTATCAAAACCTAGCACTTCTTAGAACCTCCTGGAGTGACTGTGTCTAGATGGCAGGGCCAGGAACTCACCAGCCTGGGGAGAAAGGGGGCTACTGTTCTCTCTAGCCTAGGGAGGCCTGGCAACCTGAGAGCCAGGCAATTGGAGGCCAGGAGCTGAGCTTGTGGAAAGGGAGGAAAAGGCTGGGCAGAGAGAACAATGTGGGGGGAAGCATAGGGTTCAGAAAGACCAGCCTGGACAAGGAACAGCTAGCAGCAGGTGATGGAGGGTGAGGAGAACAAAGGGATCAGGAGACCCAGGACCCTACATTGGTCCTGTGGGCACTGGGGGGCCACTAATAGTGTTAAGAGAATGCTATAGTTAGAAGGAACAATGGAGCAACTCCCAGATTCCTCTTTCCTTCTCCTTTATGATAGCGACCTGTTCTTTGTAGCATAACAATCCTCAGTATTCTCTGAAAGGCAGCATGACAGTGGTTGAAAGTTGTGGCTTTGGAGCCTGACAGTCTGTCACACTTTACCTATTTGTTGTGTCCTCAGGCTATGACCCCATCTCTCTGTGCTTCAGTTTCTCACCCCAAAACTGAGAATGGCCATCAAATACCAAATTCCTGGGATGGTGTGGCAGAGGGCATTAGATGAGTTAAAACATGAATTAAAAAGTATTTGATGCTTAAAAGCATTAGATGAGTTAAAAGCATTTAAACAGAGGATGGAACATGGTAGGTGCTCAATAAATAAATCTCCCACAGTACGTTGAGAGTTACTCAAGGGCACAGACCTGCTCCAAATCTGTCAGCAGGCAGACACTAACCACGGCTTTCCTGAGGCTCTCGGGAGATGGCATCCCCGAGCACGCTCTCCTCGGATCCCCTGTGCCTTGCATAGGATGAGCCAAGGCCTGGGAGCCCCGATTCAGCCATTACTCTATATCATTGAACCTCCTCAGCACGCCTGTTGGGGGGGGCATTCTTATCCCCATTTTATGGAAGATGAAACTGAGTCTCAGAGAGGTGAGGGACCTGCTCTAGACCAATCCCACCCACCCCACCCACCCTCCCATTTTATCAATAGGCCCCCTTTACAGGCCTGGCACTTACTAGGCACTTGTAATACATCTTTCAAGGCAGGAAGAGGACCCAGCTGGAGAGGGCAGGGGCATGTGTGGGAAGTGGAGTAAAAAGAAACACTTTGGTTTCCCAGAATTCACTCAGGTTCCAGAGTTCTGGGTGATGGGGCTGGTTGGGAGGGCCCCTCTGGTCTTTCATCTAGAAACTGAGGCCCCTCCCCCACTCCTTGGTGGGGGGCCCACAATCACTCACCTGGTGCCATAAATAAGCTGGTTCTGAGGCCCACCTGTTGCCTGGCAGGTATGCCAGAACTTGAGAGGGGGAAGCATCCTCAAGAAGGAAGCATCACCCACTACAGCTGAACCACACCAAACTTTGGAAGCCCCATAAAAGCTCACAGACCTTCCCTCTGCCAAACCTCATCTGCATGCCTGCCTGTCAGCCAGCACCATACTCCCACCCAGCCTAGCTGAGGATCCATTAACCAGAGACTAGACCTCTCTGAGCCTCAGTTTCCATTTCAGGAAAGGGCAGGGGGAACATTCCAGGGCATCTCAAGGAGTTGATTACAGTCTGGGGGTGTGATGCCAAGGATCCACTATGTTGTCTGCCCCTGGCCTAGCCCGCCCAGGGATGGCCCTTCCAACTTTAGAGAGGAAGTTGGCATCCTTGCAGCTGTCAGCTGTTTCTGTGGTTCTGAGCTGGAGTATGCCCTGTAGCAGGCAGGCTGGGTGGTCCCTGGGGAGGTACCTGGGAAACCAAGCCCAGATAACAGCTGTAGCCTTTATGTTGGGGATATGCAGGCTCTGTCTGCTCTGTCCTAAAAAAAGTCAGAAGACGCTGGGAACTCGGTTTATTGAGCACATGTTGTATGCCATTTTCCAAGGGAAGCATTACTATCCTCATTTTGCTGAAATATGGAGGCTTAGAGAGGGTAGGTCTCAGCCAGAGGTCACCTAGCTCAGAATCCTAAGTCACATCTGAATTCTTGGATCCCAGCATCAACCTGGAAGCAGTGTTTTTGCAGCTGAGGACCTGCCCAGAGAGGATTCCCATGCACTTTTCCTCACACTGGGCACAGAAGCACCTGGGTTTCAGAAGTTGGATTTTCTAGAAAAACAACTATGGAGTAGG
>PVKM010051495.1:0-10453 GCA_004027735.1 Carollia perspicillata
ATCCTACAACTACGGAATTGAAGAAACGACATCGAGACTGGCAGGAGGGGTGGAGATGCGGAATGGGCTGGTTTTACACCCGTGCATGTATATAAAAATTAGGAGGGCTATCTCAGGAGAGAAGGATCCTTGTCCAGGTTTCCAGTGCCAGAAAGAGAAGTTTCCATAACTTCTGGCTATAAAACTCAGCAGGGATTGAGGCTGCAGAAGACAAACTGCTGGACTCTGGCAGTTTCTCTTAGAGGGCCCATGTACAGACTTATTCATAATCACTTCCTCTCAGTCCCAGTGCTGGAGCGGCAGACTGAAAGGCATTAGAGACATATGGGAAGGAAATGAATTGTGGGCCTCAGGGAGACAGCTGGGGAACAGCTTGCTCCTGGACAGAAGTGCTGGTGGAGGCCACTATTCCTTCTGAGCCCTGCGCCAACAGAGCCACGGAGCCAGCAGGTAGGTGTCGTATCTGAGACTCCATCAACCTTCACCCTGGTGATTTCCTGAGTCCCAGCCTACCCAACCTTCTGGCCCGCCCATGCTGTTCCCAGTGGCTTTTCCATACCAATTAGTTATCTTGGCCCATGCTTCAGATTTTCCTAAATTCTCTCAAACAAGAAGCATCTGGCTTTAGCAAGCCTAGTACCTCTCGATAAGTACCTCTCGATAAGCACTAGCAGGAGTTGGCCTTGGTGCACAGCTTGGCCTCACTGAGGCACCTTTAAGCCCAGCGCAAGTACCAGCCATCTGCAGATTACTTTGTAGCTGATGTTGTGTGATACCAGACAGAACATAGGCAGTGGCTGACCTTGGATGTGCCAACAGCAATCAAGGCTGAAACACCAATTTAAAAGACCGTCTACAACAGGAGGGTGTACACAGCCCACACAGTGGACATTTGGTACCCAGCCTGAGTAAATGCACAGAGTGTGCCACTGGACCCTACAGGACACCTACCACTCTAACAAGCCTGAGAGTTGTAGCAGCTCTACCTAATACATAGAAACAAACACAGGGAGGCTGCCAATATGAGGAGGCAAAGAAACATGGCCCGAAAGAAAAGAATAAAACGCCAGAAAAAGAGCTAAATGAAATGGAGATCAGCAATCTATCAGAGGCAGAGCTCAAAACACTGGTTATAAGGTGGCTCAATGAACTTGAGCAGAAATGAAGGATACACTAATTAAAATAAAGAACAATTTACAGGGAATCAACAGTAAAGTGGATGAAGCCGAGAATTAAATCCGTGTTTTGGAACATAAGGAAACAAAAACAACCATTCAGAATAGAAAGAAAAAAAAATTTAAAAAAATGAGGATAGTGTAAGGAGTCTCTGGGACAACTTCAAGTGTACCAACATTCACATGGGGGTGCCAGAAGGATAAGAGAGAGGTCAAGAAACTGGAAGCCTATTTGAAAAAATTATGAAAGAAAACTCCCCTACCGTGGTGAAGGAAATAGGTATACAAGTGGAGAGAGTCCCAAATAAGATGGACCCAAAGAGGCCCACACCAAGACACATTATAATTAAAATGCCAAGTGTTAAATATAAAGAGAGAATGGCTCTGGCTGGTGTGCTCAGTGGATTGAGCACCAGCCTGCAAACCGAAGAACTGCCAGTTCGATTCCCAGTCAGGGCATATGCCTGGGTTACAGACCAGGTCTCCAGTTGGAGGTGCATGAAAGGCAACCACATACTGTTCCTCTCCCTCTCTTTCTCCCTCCTTTCCCCTCTGTCTAAAAATACATAAAATCTTTAAAAAATAAGTATAAAGAGAGAATGAGAAAAGTAGTTAGCTATCTACAAAAGAGCCCCCACAAGATTGTCAGCTGATTTCTCAAAAAAAATTTGCATACTAGAAGGGGTTGGCATGAAATATTCAAAGTGATGAAAAGCAAGGACCCACAAACCAAAATAATTCTACCCAGCAAAACTACATCTAGAATTGAAGGGCAGATAAAGAACTTCCCAGACAAGGAAAAGCTAAATGAGTTCATCACCACTAAACCAGTATTATATGAAATGTTAATAGGTTTTCTTCAAGAAGAAGATAAAAAGTATAAACAATAAAATGGCAACAAATACATATCTATCAACAATTGAATCTAAAAAAACAAACAAGCAGAACAGAAACAGAATCCTAGAGGCAGAGAATTTGCTGATGGTTGCCAGATGCAGAGGGAAGTCAGGCGGATAGGCAAAAAGTTGATGGATTAAGTACAAATCGGTAGTTACAGAATAGTCATGAGAATTTAAAGTACAGCTGTAGGAAATAAAGTAGCCAAAGAACATACATGCATGACCCATGGGCATAATCAACTGTGTGGGGGTTGCCTGAAGGAGTAGGGAGGGGAGCTGGGTGGCAGGGGTGATAAGGGGGAGAATTAAGACAACTGTAATAGCATAATCAATAAAATAAAATTTTAAAAATTGAGTGGGAAGTACAGCGAGTTCCCATATACCCACTGACCTCTCACAGGCACAACCTAGCCCGCTAACAATATTCCACCCCAGAGTGGTACATTTGTTACGACACACAAACCTACATTGATGCATCTTATGACCCAAAGTCCATATTTTACCTTAGGATTTACTCTTGGCAAAGAGCGAGTTTGTAAAACCCTAATGCAGGGGTGTCAAACTCATTTTCACTGGGGGCCACATCAGCCTTGCGGTTGCCTCCAAAGGGGTGATATAATTTTAGGACTGTATAAATGTAACTACTCCTTAACAGTTAAGGAGTTGAAATTACATTCAGCTCTTTGAAGGCAATTGCAAGGCTGATGTGGCCCCCGGTGAAAATGAGTTTGACACCCCTGCCCTAATAGATTTGGAAAATGTATAATGATATGTATTTATCATTACAGTATCATACAAATTGTTTCACTTCTGTAAAAATATCTGGCCATTCATCCTTCTCCTCTCCCTAATCTTTGGCAACCATCCATCTTTTCACTGTCTCCATAATTTTGCCCCTTCCAGGATGTCATAGTGTGAGTCATTCAATATGTAGCATTTTCAGATGGGTTTCTTTCACTTAGTGTTATGTACTTAAGCTTTCCCCATATTTTTTAATGTTTTAATAGCTCATTTATTTTTTTAGTGTTCAATTATATTCCATTGACTACATGTATCACAGTTTGTGTATCCATTCACCTACTGAAGAACATCTTGCTTGATTCCAAGTTTTGGTAATTATGAATAAAGCTACTATAAATATCTGTGTGCAGGTTTTGTGTAGACTTAAGTTTTCAACTCCTTTGGATAAATAGCAATACAAAAGGCAACTGCTAAATCATATGATAGAATTTATTTAGTTTTGTAAGAAACTGCCAAGCTGTCTTCCAAAATGCCCGTACCATCTTACATTTCCACCAGCAACAAATGAGTTTCTATTGCCTCACCTCCTCATCCACATTCGGTGTTGTTGGTGTTCTGGATTTGGGCCATAATCAATAAATAGATCTAATTTAATAGACATGTAGTGGTATCTCATTGCTTTAATTCATAATTCCCTAATGACATATTATGTTGAGCATCTTTTCACAACCTTATTTACCATCCTTTGTTTCCCTTAGTAAAGTGTCTGTTCAGGTCTTTTGCCCATTTTTAATCAGGTTGATTTCTTCTTCATTGTTGAGTTTTATGACTTCTTTATATATTGTGGATAATAGTCTTTTATCAGATATGTCCTTTTGCAAGAATTTTCTCCCAGTCTGTGGCTTGTTTTTTACATTCTCTTCAAAGTGTGTAACACAGAACAGAAATTTTAAATTTTAATAAAAGCCAGCTTATCAATTACTTCTGTCATGGATCATGCCTTTGGTGCTGTATCTAAAAAGTCACCATACCCCAGGCCATCCAGGTTTTCCTCTATGTTATCTTCTAGGAGTTTTATACATTTTCACTTTACACTTAAGTGATCATCTATTTTGAGTTAGCTTTAAGGTCATAATCCATCTTAAGTTAGTTTTTGCGAAAGGTATAAATCTGTGTCTAGAATCACTTTTTCATGTGGATACCCAGTTGTTCTAGCAGCATTTTTTAAAAAAGATTATTTTTCTCTATTGTATTGTCTTTGCTCCTTTGTCAAAGATCAGTTGACTATATTTGTGTGGGTCTATTTCTGGTTTCTCTATTCTGTTTTATTGATATATTTTTCTATTCTTTTGCCTGTGCTGCACTGTCTTGATTACTCTAGCTTTATAGTAAGTCTTTAAAGTGGTTAGTGTCAGTCCTCTGATTTTGTTCTTCTACTTCAACATTGTGTTGGCTATTCTGGGTCTTTTTGCCTGTTTATATAAACTTTAGAATCAACTTGTAAATATCCGCAAAATAACTTGCCAGCACTTGGACCTAGATTGCATTGAATCCATAGATCAATTTGGGAAGACCTGGCATCTTGACAATATTGGGACTTCCTGCCAATGAACATAGTATATCTTTCATTTATTTAATTCTTTTAT
This sequence comes from Carollia perspicillata, assembly GCA_004027735.1. Taxonomy (NCBI): domain Eukaryota; kingdom Metazoa; phylum Chordata; class Mammalia; order Chiroptera; family Phyllostomidae; genus Carollia; species Carollia perspicillata. Next base: position 4,462 of record PVKM010051495.1, read on the forward strand.
TTTTTGTTGGAGTTTTTTAGTTTTCCTCAGATAGATTTTGTACATATTTTTGTTAGTTTTTATATCTAAGTGTTTTAAATTTTTGGAGGCTAATTAATAAATGAAATTGTTATTTATATCAAATTACACTTTTAATTGTTGGTAAATAGAAAGTTAATTGACTTATATATTAACTTTGTATCCTGCCACTTTGCTATAATTGCTTATTAGTTTCTAGACAGTTTTTGGCAATTCTTTTAGGCTTTCTACATGGACAATTATGTCATCTGTGAACAAAGGGTTTTATTTCTTTCTTCCCAATATGTATATATTTTATTTTATTATCTTATTCCATTAGCTAGGACTTGCAGTAAAATGTTGAAAAGGAGTGGGAAAGGAAACAACATCCTTGCCTTTTTCCTGATCTTAGTGGAAAAGTTTCTAGTTTCTCACCTTTAAGTATAATATTACATATAGGTATTTTGTAGATGTTCTTCATCAAGTTGATAAAATTCTCTTCTATTCCTTGTTTGCTGAGAGTAGCATAGGTTTCTCATCTTATTTTTGAATTTGTTTCAGTGGGAGAATCAGCAGTAGCTGATTCCAAAACTGCTGTTCCTGTTTCTAAAGCCTGCACCCCTAGGATCTGGACTCGACTGAAGATCGATACCATTGCCAGGTGCCCCATGAGACATCATTTCCTCTGTTTTTGAATTTCATAAACTTCCCTGGCATGATTCCATGGGGCACAGAAACTTCTACGTGCTCATCCAGAACCACCAAGTTGCCAGTAATTCTTGAAAGTATTTACTACTCCTCAGTTCATGCGCAAACCAAATGCATTGAAGTTTAGTCCCTTAAATTTTGTCCTTTACCCTGAATGCCAGTAACAATTGAAAGTTAGGCTCTGGCTGGTGTGCCTCAGTGGGCTTAGCACCAGCCTGTGACTGGTTCAATTCCCAGTCGGGGTGGTGGGCCATGCACAAGGTCCCTTTCTAGGGGCATGTGAAAGGAAACACATAGATGTTTCTCTCAGCAACCATTTCATGTTTCCTCTCACACGTAGATGTTTTTCTCCCTTTCTTTCTCTCTCCCCCCAAAATAAATAAAATCTTAAAAAAAAACAGTTGAAAGTTAGAACTTGGTATTTTTGAAGGGCATCCAGAGAATGTAGTTAAAAAGCAACATATGATTAAAAGAATCGAATCTTGCCACTGTCTAGCCTTTCCAAGTGCAGTGTTTGCCTGTTCGGTTGGCTTCACCATTCAGAGGATGAGGAGACTACTCACAGGTCTGGTGCCTAAACCAAATGTCTTGGGGCTCCCGAGCCTTTGCTGAGGCCTGCCTTTATAAAAACACCCACTTACCAGTGGATCAAACTACCATAAACTACAGTTCCTCCTTATGGTTAGAGAACCAGATGCTCTGAGGCATACAGCCTCTTTCCCAGATGGCAGCTGTTAAAAGCCCATACCACTGCCAAGGTCAAAATATTCCACCCCCTCTCTCTCTTCTTCTTGCTCTTTCTCTTTCTCTCTCTCCAACAACCTCCCTTGATTGTACTTAGGAGAAAGGTGAGGAACAAAGGCTAAAAGACATGTTGCCTTATAATCATGTCTAGTTGGTAACAACATCAAATGAAAGGTCTTAATAAATGATTAAATGTTGTTTGTGTTATTTTAACAAAGACAATCAAGCTATTAAATACCTAAGTACTCACGTATTATTAGACTATACATAGTATAACAAACTTTTATTCCCAGAATAAAAATATAACACTTTTATTCCCAGAAGCTGCTTTTCTGTTTTTTGTTAAAAATTTTTGATGTAGCTGACATATGTCCCATTTAAATGTAATTTTTATTTCCTTTGATATTCTTGAATAAAACATTCTCTCTTGTGCTGTTCCCTGGAAGAAACAATAATCACTGGCACCAATGACATTTCAAAAACGTCTCCTGCTTCCTCCTTTCTCAGCTTTGCATTATGTTATCCTTCGTGAACACATAACATTTTTATAGCTTCTCTCTCTCTTTCTCTCAAATAATAGCATAAAGGGGGGAGACCTCTGCTATGCAGTTCTTAATTTCTTTTAAAGTCACATGTATTTAATGCTATACTTTGCTTTTTTGGAGTCATTTTTTATTTCTATTGACTGGTCTTTCTTCATTGGAGAATGGTCTGTATCATTTAGCAATAAGCTTTGATACTTTTGATATTAGATCTTTATTGGAAATATCAGATGATAATATGACACACTGTGAGATTTAGGTATATTTTCAATTTGTATTCCCTTTAGTGCATTTTTTAAAAACCTATTCTTCATTTTTTTCCTTTTAGGACACTTTCCTTGAGTAAGATATCAAATTTATAAACACTTTCAGAGCATTTGGTTTGAGTTAAAATGGTTTTAAGGCTGTTCTAGTTTTCAGAATATCTGTGCCTGAATGTTTTTGTACTTGAGTGATACCTACAGGATACTGATCTGATGTAATTCAATAGGATCATTCTGGGTACTAGTTGAAAAGATATTAAGGGACTCCTGAAATAAGTAGTCAAATCCCCCTTGATAGATCAGTTGTTGAATTTATCTTTGTGTTGCATTTGCCTTTCTGTTTTCTCCATGCCAATAAAAAGCACAGCCACACTGTACCTGTGAGTATGGCCCTCAGGGAGTAATTTATCAGAATCTGATGGCTCTTCCCAACCTGATTTCCTCTGCCGCCACCCTGACCCGCAGTCCTTGCCTCCGTCATCTGGGGCCTGGGCTGTTTCAAGGGCCCCCCAGCTGGTCGGCCACCCCTGGCACTCAGCCCGTTATCATCTTTTCAACCAGTAGCCAGAATGGTGCTATTGAAATAAGTCAGATCATATCACTCCTTATCACTTGCATGGTTTCATATCTCATTCAGAGTAAAAGCCCAAGTCCTCATAGCAGTCTTCAAGGCCCAAAGTGATCTGGCCCTTCTTCCCTCTCTGACCTCACCTGTCACTCCCTCTTCTCCCTCTGCCACACTAACTCTTTGTTGTCCCTTGAAAATGCCAAAATGTTCTCACCTCAAGACTTGAGTTGTTTTTGTCTGGAATGCTTTCTCCAGATGTGTCTGCATGGCATGGGCCCTCACCTCTTTCAAGTCTTTGCCCAACATGTTGACTTCTCAAGAAGGCCTTCTCTGACCCTCTATTTTAAGTCCCACCCACTTCCCCACAAAATCTCTTTCTTCCCTCTGCCATTTAAAAAACTATTACATGCACTGCCCTCTCTGGTGTGTCTCAGTGGATTGAGTGCCGGCCTACAAACTGAAAAGTTTGCTGGTTCAATTCAGGTCCCCAGTTAAGGGTGTGTGAGAGGTAACTGATTGTTTCTTTTGCACACTGATGTCCCTCTCCCTATCTTTCTCCTTCCCTTTTCCTGTCTCTGAAAATAAATAAATAAAATTATTAAAACAAGTAAAATGAATATATAACATTTACCATCATCTGTTTTTTCTAGTTTTTATTTGTTTTAAATTTAAAAAATATTTTTCAATTATAGTTGACATACAATATTATATTAGTTTTAGGTGTACAACATAGTAATTAAACATGTATATACCTTATGATGTGATCACCCCAATTAGTCTAGTACCCCTGACACCAAGCATAGTTATCACAATAGTCTTGACTATGTTACCTAAGTATGGTATCCTTTACATCCTTGTGACTGTTTTAATAATTGGCAATTTGGCCTTGGCTGGTGTGGCTCAGTGGATTGAGTGTGGTGGCCTGAGGACCAAAGGGTCACTGGTTCGATTCCCAGTCAGGGCACATGCCTGGGTTGCAGGCCAGGTCCTCAGTAGGGGGCACTCAAGAGGCAACCACACATTGATGTTTCTCTCTCCTACTCTTTCTCCTTCCCTTCCCCTCTCTCTAAAATTAAATAAATAAAATCTTTAGAAAAAATAACTAGCAATTTGTACTTATTAGTCCCTTTACCTTTTTCACCCGTTAACCCTGTTGCCATCTGGAAACTATCAATTTATTTTTTTGTACTTATGTGTTTGTTTGTTTGTTTGTTTGTTTGTTTTACATATCACATACAAGTGAAATTGTATAGTATTTGTCACTTGCAAATGGCAAGATTTCATTCTTTTTATGGCTGAGTAATGTTCCATTATATATATATATATGTACCACTTTATACAACAGTAGACACTTAGGGCCATCTGATGTATTTGAGTGAATGTGCTATTATTACTGGCACTGCAACACACTCAGATATAAGTGTCATGAGAAGCTTCTTGAACAGTGCCAGACACAGAGAAGGCTCTGTAAGAAAACATTTTTTGAATGAATTAACTTAGCATTTAACATGAGAAATGAGAAATGTTTAGTAAAGGAAGTAATACACTGGGACACTGGATAAGAATCTGTGGTTAAAATGGAATCTGAGAAGTTTACTGGAATCTATCAAGGGTGGGGCTCACTGGGGAATGGAAACCTTTCAGTTTGTGTGGCTGACCTCCCTCTTCAGCCTCTGGGCTCCTGTGTCCAAGACAAGGGTGGGGCTATGGTCCTGCTTGTTTACTTGATGTTCTCAAAATACAGGTCCTTGAATAATGTTGTTTCGATACAACGTTGATGAGATGCCATAGGAACTTGATTCCTACTTATATCAACTAGTTGATGGTAAAATTGGTTTTGTTATACGTCGTTTCATTTAAAGTTGCAGAACCTATGTTAGGTGAGGACTTTCTTCACATGATACTTACTATTCAGCTAGCTTCTCCGTTCTCCATTCTGTCATAAATTTTCAGTAGGAAACTTCCTGTGGCTATTACAGAAGTGAGAATATTTATCTCTCTCTTTCCTTCTTCTGTTATTCTTTCTTGGTTCATAAACCCCCTTCCTAAAGATCTTCTTCATTGGAGCTTCTAGAGAGCTTTTTGTTGGGTTCTAAATCTCAAATGAAGCATGGTTTCATCTCAAGAAAGAAATAGAAGTCGCAAAACAAATCTTTAACTCCAAGTTCTGTTTTCAGGCTGCTAGACTGTTCTCCAATTAATCAGCGCTTGGAATCTGCAACACCATTGCGGTGACATAATTTTGCATTTGTAGCTTGTTTAAAGAACAGGTTGGACTCAGTCGGGTGTGGGTGGGACCCCTCCACCACAACTCCCACTTTCCATTTAAGCCAGCTCTGAAGATTCACCCTGCCCCACACCTTGGATAAAATCTTGGGGACATCTCCTACCTTTCTGGTAATTCTTAGATAGTAAAAAGTCTAGTAGTTTGAAATGGCGTTGCTCTTAAAAGGGACAGGGACCCTTTAACACAGCCAGTTTCCCCCTGCAGGATCCCCCTTTGTCCAGTTCCCACCCTCCCTCCACATCTGCTGCGAGTGCAGCTTCCCCCCCGGCACTGCATCTCTTTCTCCTTCATCTTTCTCTCCCTTCTGCTGCTCTGTTATCTCCGGCTGATGTAGCCACAGCCTTTTCAAAGTGAAGATACCATTTCCCACGTCCCCCCAAATTTCAGGGCACACAGGTCAAATGCTCCAAGTGATTCTCTTGAAAACCCCCTCACTTGAGGGATATGAGTTCCCCACTTCAGTCTCTTGTACATGGGGGAGGGGGAGGGAATGCACAGCAAAGCTGGGGACAGACTTCACCACCTGCTTCTTCAACCTCTGAATTTTTCAGCAACTTATGTCGTCTGGAAGTGAATGAAAGCTGAAGGCTGGCAGAACTGGTTTCTTGAGGTTTTAACATGTTCAGAAGAGCACCTGCCTCTTAGAGCACAGCAAGTACTAGACTCTGTATAGAGGCCTCCACCGAACCTGAGAGTCTCTCCCACCGGTCATGTTAGCAGACCCGTTCGTCAATTTGCCTGCTGTTTGCAACTCTCCTTCTTCATTTCACTCACAGTCCCTGAAATATCATATGAAGCCTCTGTCAGGGTAACAGATGATTGAACCAGACATGGACTCCTTACCCTGAGGGCTAATCCAAAGACTGGTTCATTCTGTATTCTT
>PVKM010051496.1:0-10460 GCA_004027735.1 Carollia perspicillata
ATCACAGAAATGGAGATCACATGGAGGGTTATCAGTAAGGAAGGAGAGAAGGGGGAATGGGGGAAAAGGTGCAGGGAATAAGTAGCATAAATGGCAGGTACAAAATGGACAGGAGGAGGTTAAGAAGAGTATAGGAAATGCAAAAGTCAAAGAACTTATATGTACAACCCCTGTGTTACAGAACAGAGGTCCAAGGGGGCAATATTTGGCCCACCCAGGGACGGCCAAAAACTGTTACAGAACAGTCACATACACACACACAGGGGCCCAGATTCCAGAGGATGGTATACTAATACTGCCCAGACCACCTACTGGACTCGTCTGTCTGCCGCCAGATCGGAAACATATCTCTTAATGCCAGAGATTAGTGAAGAGGAAAGGAAAGGTTTATTTAAGGCTATACAGACTTAAAGTAGTGACCCAATGTCCCCATTAAACTATCAAAGTCCTTTAGGATAACTGTTGACGCCCACAGTGCTTCCTTCTCCCCCTGCCCTTATCCGGCTACCATAAGTCAGGAAAAGCAGCACACGTCCGTGTCTCCAGGCCGCTGGCACTGTCAGCTGTGTCGACGTCCAGGCAGGATATCCAATTAATCCAAAGCCATGTGGCACCTTCTCACGGTCTACTGTCAAGAGTTCTTTGTACTCATTTTTCCAGGCAAAGTCTCTTCTTTCCTCCACCAGAGTTGTGGGGGTCTGCACTCTGGCTAAGCCTCGTGGTACCCTTCTCTTCACCAAAGCTGTGAAGGGGTCTGCACTCTTCCAAGTCCATGTGGTTCTCCCCCTTCACCAAAGCTGCAAAGGGGTCTGCACTCTCGCCAAGCCTCGTGGTACTCTGCTTGCACTGCCACAGCCACGTGGTCCTTTTCTTCCACCAGAGCTGTGAGGGGGGGTCCTCACTCTGGCAAAACCTCGTGGTTCCCCCTGCAATGGCTGCCGTGTCTGGGTTTAAATCCCCGCGCCAGTCTTCCTCTGTACCCCTATTTCTGACTCCTCCTACAATCAGTTACACCTGCCAGGACTCCCATATCCTTCTAGCTTTGCTGGGCTGCCATCGTGAGTCTGGGCAGGTGTGGCCCCATGGCATGGAGCCAATCATCTCCAAGCTCTCACACAGGTGCTGTAACCAGGGGGAGTTGACTCCCAGTTACATCCTGGGTTGAAGTCACTCCCATTCCCCTGGCCCAAAGCATGGCCACAGCTATTTAACATATCCATGAAACCAGTTAAAGGCTATACATATGTCAAATGACCATGCCTGAGGTTAGCTGCAAAGCTGTTGCTATGCAAAACAGCTCTCAATGGCCCTGCTCCAGATGTCCCTTCCCCCATCTCACACCTGTGGGGGGAAGGGGTGAGGACATCTTAATATTTCCTGGACACCTTGGGTTCAGGACCCCATTCCAAATCCCTTTTTGGGGCCCCCCTCTTGGCTGCACCCTGTATCACCTGGACATGAACTAAGGTTGGGGGAATGTAGGTGGGAGGGGGTGTGCAGGTTGGAGGAGAATAAAGGGGGGAAAATGAGACAACTGTAATAGCATAATCAATAAAATATATTTAAAAAATAAAAATAAATTAAAAATAAGTTTAAAAAAGAACTATACATATTGCACAAAAAAACCTAAATGTGCCCTTATTATACATAAGCTTGGTCTAAAATCTATGTTAGTCTTCAAAATTATCCCCTTAACTGTTCTTTGCTTGCCTTCTATAAATAATTCTTTTGGCACATATATCTTAAGACATAGCCCTTGGAAGTATGAACTTGTGTCTTTCTTTTCTCTTGATAAATTTCCAAGAAGCAGTCATTCTAAAGCATTCTAAGGGCTTTAAAGCTGAGCTTTTCAAAAATGCCCGCATTTCTCTATTTTGTCATGAGATGGCACTATCATGCATCCGTAAACCATAAAAATCATGCCTTTATCAGTTTAGAAGAGAAGTTCTCAAACTTCATAATGTCAGGACCCTTTAAAACTCTTAAAAAATTACTGAGGATGTCAAAGAGTTTCTGTTTGTGTAGGATATATATATATATATATATATATATATATATATATATATATCCATTTTCACCATATTAGATATTAAAACTTTTTAAATTAAAAGATTTTTATTAATCCACTTAAAATAATCCATTACATGTTAACATAAATAGCATATTTTTATGGAAGTAATTACATTTCCGAAGCAAAAAATCAGTGAGAGATTTTTGCAAATCTCTTTTAATATCTAGCTTACTAAAAGACACCTAGATTCTTATTTTGGCTTCTCCATTCAATCTGTTGTGATACGTTGTTTTGATTGAAGTATATGAAGAAAATCCAGCCTCAAGAAGATATGTAGTAGGAAGGGAAAAGTATTTTAAAAGTTTTTTCAGATAATTATGAATATTCTTCTTTGATACTATACCAAAACTCAACAAGTGGTATTTCCTTAATGCTAAGTTAGAATGTGAAATGGAAAACTGTATCAAAAACTTTCATAGTCTGCTACATTAAAATCCACGGTCTATCCTGCACTTTGAGTGGCTCTTTTACCCACGCCTGATTTTTTCTCACACATGCATTGGTCATTTCGAAAATAGTTCACTGAGTTATGTAGATCCTCCAGGTGTTAACACATTTCATTATTATAAAAAAAGTCACATTCATTGCTATCATCACCAACCTCATCAGAAAGGTCTCTCTGAGTATTAGGAAGCTGTCAAGTTACAGTAGAGAATACAAGTTTTCTAAGATTCTTATTTGCATTTGAAGTAATTTTATCACCAACAACAACCCCTGTCCCTTGTTTCCCTTAAAATGACAGGTTCCAGGTGCACTTTAGTTCCGAGAAAGTGTCTACCTAATACCCAAGACTGAATAACCATAGTTTATTAACCAGTCTACCAAGTAAAAATGGCATTCCATGAAACATGCTGAAGTATTTCGTGTCTGCTTCCCTTTCATCACACGGATTACTGAAAACATGTGTACTCAGGGTCAAGATTTAATACATTTAATCATTTTCCTGCTACACCAGGGACATTGTTTTTTTACTGAGAGTATGTGGAAGGGAAGAATACAATGACTTGTAGGACACTTTGGTGCCACTAGCTTGGTTCTGGCTAAGGTGCCAATAAATTTACCCACCACAGCTTTCGTACCAACAGGGCAAACGTCAACGTGTCAAAAAAAGGTGAATGACATTATAGGGTTCTTAGAATAGTTTCGACTGCATGGATCCCCTGGAAAGGATCTCAGCGATCCCCAGAGATCCACGGACCACACTTTGAGAACTGTATTTCAGAGTTTATAAAACACATGCAAATACATTATTTTACCAACCCTAAATACTTTGTGAAGTACGTAGGTTTAATATCCTATCCCCATTTGATTGCAAGTGAGGCTCAAGAATATGAATTTGTTTATTCGAGACCACACAAGCCAAAAAAGGTCTGTAGCTTTTCCTTAATATTACACTGCTTAGAAAACTAAAATGGATTTATGTCAGTATTTGAAAATAAAACTGAGGGACAAATTTGGGGAAAAAGAAGCAGAGACTCCTAGAACAGAAAAACCTCTATTACTGAACACCTGATTAAGGGGATCCCTAGTTTTATGTTCTTGTTAACTTTTTAGCTCTCCCTACTCTTTTGGTTTCTACCCTTCTTAAACATTTTATATTTACTGGGACCAAAACATGAACTCAGTAAATGCTAAATTTATGTCCTTTCCTGAAGTGTATATTCACAATTTATTCTTTTTAAAAGGATGACTAGATCTCACAGCCATAATTAGAAGCATTATTATTTGGTAATAGTAAGGTAAAAATAAGTACAGAAGGTCTTTCCGACTTTTTCTTAAAGAAGGGCAACACTAAATAGCGTTAATATTTTACATAGCATCTCAATATGGGAAAAAATAAAATCAAAGTTATTCTATCTGACTGAAGCATTCTATGCTGCTGTTATTATTAGTTACCGTTATTTGAGTATTCACTATATCTTTGAGTTTGTAAGAGCTTTACATATATTATCCATCTCTTTGGATTCTCACATGGCAAAGGTGCCACCTTCACATTAATATCATCACCATTTTACAGATGAGGCAACTGAGGTTGAAAGAATTAACTCATCCACTAGTACAACTAGTAAGCAGAAGAGCTGAGTTTAAAACCAAGCCTGTCTGAGGCTGACTGACTTCCTCTTTTCAGGGATTTCCGGGCCGAGTAGCTCTGATATACAACAGCAGCTAGATCTTTGATGTTCTCCAGTGAGTATCCTGTTGAGACTTAGCTGATAGAATCAAGGCTTAATACATGTTAATCTGACGTGCTGGAGACATTAGTTTTCACAGTTCACATGAATTTCATTCCTTCCACATAAGTGTTTATCTTCCTAGCTTACCAACTTGTTGTTAAGTTTTCCTCAATGCGAACTCCTTCTCCAGTAAAAGCAGGTTGCTCTTGCTTGTTCTAAGTACACCAGAGACGGCCTTCCCCTACCTCGACCGGCGCTCCTCCTTTGCTGCCTGCTGAGATCCTGTCTCTTATGCTTCTGCGAAGTCTGCCTAGAGCCTCACAGATATATGTCATGCGTGCATGTGCGTACACACACATACACAATCTTGCAGGTAGCCTAACACAGACTTTTATTTAGAATTCTTAACTTTGCTTAGACTAATTTGTAAACCCACTTAGATCACCCTAATTGTTACAAGGTGTGCTTGGTATGTCCTGTGAGTTTAACAGAAAGGTTGAGACTTAGTTGCACTATCTTCCATGCCTATGCCCTCCCTAACACTGACAATCGCCAGACCTGTCTTTTCAGGAAGAAGCCAAGGATGATTTGCAGAACCAGGAGGTTAATCTGGCTCGAACAGCCAGAGGATGGCCAGGATATCCTGAAGGAACCCACTACTGACTTCCTCATGAAATTTTCTCATTATACCCAATTTAATTCTAAAATCTCCTTTTGGGGCTGAGATTTCCATCATTTTTAAACATGTGATGCATGTATAAGCATGTTCTCTAACTATGCATGTGCAGGAATGTCCCCACCTACACATGTGATGATGAAGCTCGCCTCCATGTTCCTGCCTGATTTCCCTGAATAAAGATGAATCCAATCCTTTGTTTGGAGACACACTGCTCTGGGAGCCATCCCCAGTGTGTTCCTGCTTGTTGGCTCACGATAGAGCTCCCACTAACAAATCACCTCAGATCTGTCTTTCGGCTGGCAACTACGGAGTGACGGCACGCGGTCTGGTCCAGAGACATTCCCTCAAGTCGAGGCAGGTATTCTCTGTCTCCTTAACCTGATCCTCCCTTGGCTCTGTAGTAATGATCTTTCTTAATGCTACGTAACTTTTCACATGCATTTGTTGTATCTTTGCAGCTAAGTTGTAATTGTTTGCCCTCTTTGTGTTGCCTACAACTTCAGTCACAACACTATAAATAAACAAGAGGCCCCCAAATGTGGAATTAATACTCCATGGTGCTGTGATAATGATTTATTAAAGATCCATTTTAGGGAACATATAATAGATAAACATGTTACAATATAAGTGAATCACACTGGTGTATCTAGTAATAAATCACCTTAGAGATAACCAGAGAAAAACAACGGCTATTACTGAACTGAGGTTGGATTTCTTAGTTCTGCTTCCAAGAGACTGTTGGGAATAAGCTAAGCACAAAGCTGCCAGCATACTGACTGGCCCTCAGTAGACTGTAATATCTTGGGTTATAAAATACTATCTGGAAGACTGGTTCTTTTCAAGTAGTGGATTGACCGATTTGAGAGAAAACTCATACTTCTACAAATGCTAGAGGGTATGGGAAGAGGAAGAGGACCAGAAGGAGGAGGAGGAAAACATCACCAATATCACCTTCACCACCACCACCACCATCATAGCTAGCACTTGTGTAGTGTTACTGTTAGCGAGACACAGTTCTGAGTACTTGACACATTTGACGTACACTAACTCATGTAATGCTCACAAAGACCCTAAGAGGTAAAAACCATTGTTAACTTCACTTTATATGAGAAAATTAAGCTTCAAAGAAATTGAAGCAATTGCCTAAGGTTGCACAGCTATTAAGTGGTAGAGCTGGGATACAATAAATTCATTTAAATATTTGCCTAACACAAAATTACACAGTGCTTATGTCTCAAATTAGAGAACAATTACCAGTTGAAAAAATATTTAAAGGACCACTAATATCTAGGCACATACTAGTGTGCCCTCCATATTTAACTTTGAATTTATTGCCTTTTGAAAGAATATTATAAATCCTTCAACCCAATGTGCTTTTTAAGTATCATACTCAATCGCTCAAGTCTCTGAAGGCTCCCAGTGACCAGTGGCAGATGCCCCCACACAGGAACTCCACCACGCAGGAGTCCTGCCTCTGCCACAGCCCAGCTCTCCGGAAGTGCTGGGTCATGACGTCTCCTGCCTTCTCTCCAAATCCAGACTCCTCGGTCTGTCCTGCACCACCACCCATCGAGGGGAGAGGAGACAGCGACTGCTATACACATTGTAAGATCCCGTATCTTCTGTTCTGAAGAGGTTTGTTCCGTGTTTTTTACCATCTAGAAACCTTATAATTAGAAAAGCAAACAAGTCTAATCATTCATTCATGGAACTTTTGTCATACCTGCTTCATAGAAGCCGCTCTTACCTTTTGTCTCTTCACAAATTTAACTCAATTCAGAACTTAGTTTTCATATTTTACATTCAGTGATATATGGCCATACATACAAGCTGCTGTCTAATATTAGAATACAGTAAATGGAGAAAAGAGCATGAGACCCAAAGTTAATTACTAGGTGGGCAACTTTCATTTTGGCAATTCTCTTAACTATTAAGAGAAGAAATCTCCTTTCAATCTATGACACAGTAAGTGCACCGAAGCTTTTTTTTACCAGAGCGTTCAGGCATTGAACCCACTGTATTTGGCTACCAACAAGGCCAACTGAGATTCATAATACTTTAGTTCAAAAGAAGTAGAGGGAAAAGTACTGATCCTCCCAGGTAGTCTACATTGGAACTGTATGTCCAGTAAGATTACATTTTAAAACCATCTGTCTGGTGTGCTGTGCCATCCTGAACTAGAGCAGCATCCAAGCTGTAAGGGCGGGACTCCGCCCTCCCCAGGACTAGGAGGCTGGTGCTGCAGTGTGGGTGCTGAACACTGGCTGACTCACACAGGGCCCTGCCCAAGTCTGCTCTGAACTCCCTTAGTAATTCAGCCTTCTTCTGAGCACAGTAACTGCTTAGGATTTGTATCTGGTGTGCATAAAATGTTTATTAAGTAAAGAAAAAATGAGGTGTAGATTTATGGCTGCATTTTTGCTTTTATGTCATCTGGGTCATGTCTTTGATCATTTGTGGTCACGAATGCAAGCACACTGTTTCTGTGAGGAGATTCAAGCCCTTTATGACAATCCCTTTTATGATGTTTTATTTCTAGGAACTCTCTGACAAACAGCTAGAATTAACTGTACTAAAATGAGTTTTTAATGATGAGGCTTGTTCAGTTGCTAAAATGTATTAGATTTTAAGGTGGGTTGTAGAAAGAAATAAGCCAGATCATGTAATACATGTAATATAAACGTGTGTGTTTAAAATCAAATTTCCATAGTCTGGAAGTCACAGAACAAAATAAATTTTCAATCCATGCAAATAAAAGAAAGTATCAGGATAAAGTCTCTAAAATGTAATATATTTCAAAAGCAATATTAATGAGGTCCCGTGCTTACTTAAGAACTGATCATATACCATATTTTTTAAAAGATTTCAATTCATACTAGCTCAGATAGAAGAAAATACCCAAAGTTACCAGCTCTTAGATTGGTAGTGAGACCTGCATATTCTAAACTACTTTTTTAAGATTTCTGACCTCCAAGATCAGAGATAATCAGTTTACTTGTTCAACAAATATTTCTTGAGTATTTTTCTGTGACTGGGCATTAAGTATTTTTAGTGAACAGAACAGGCTTATATTCTAATCAGTTTAAATGGCCTCTTGCTGGGCTATACAGCAAAGCAAAAATAAATAACATTTAGTAGCAATCAGGAATGACAACTAGCTTTATTTAATAAGCCCTGAAAGTCTTAAATATGATATTTATTCTACCTGTAGAAAACCTGGAGTTAAGTAGAAGAGAACCTCTAACAGACAAAGCCTCCACCAAGGAATCTGAAAACTAGAAAATGCCTCGTTTTGCAATTTTAGTTTGTATAAGATAACAAAGTTTACAAAGGAGCACTGTGCTTTTGCCGAGGAGATAAAACATTAATCTAACTGTTGACCTAGAAATAACATAAAATTATAAATTTGTCACATGAAAGCTTTAAGGAAACAAGCAACTGAAGTTGGGTAGACTATATTTATAAGTGTGTGGCAGTGAATTATAAGAGAATCCTTTTTCTTCTGTATTTGACTGTTGTTTTTTTTTTGAACAGAAATTAAGTAGCAGAACTTCCTTACTTTCTTAAGTTCAAGTCTAACACATGCTGAAATGACTGTCAACTCCGATATATGTAAATTAAGTCTCATAGCAATGCAAAATTACCAATTTAAACTTAGTAAATTGGGTTTGGATAAGAATACAATTTACTTCTTACTTGTCAACATAAATGCTTTAACATCTAATCCAATATTTTAGGCTTAAATTTTATGAATTCATAAAAAAAATGCCTACCCAATATATAAAATCTCCAGTTATGCTCATGTACAAAGCACAAATAAAGTATGCCAGCCATTTATCATAACTGTTACTGAAAAACAAGTAACAATCGAAAAGGCTTTTAACTTACCTTAAGAATTGTGATTACATTAAAATAACTATACTTGCAACACTTCATCATCACACTATAACAAGATATTAACTTTTCTTCAGAGAAATCAGATTAAAGTAACCATACAGAACCTAGAAGCTGAATTCCAAGCTGAATTCCAAATTGAGGAGATGCCTGTGTACTTGGATCCGAAATCAGCCTTAAGTAATAGTTGAGGTAGTATCAAGTTTCTAAGAGAAACTAGGAAATCTGAACATTGTCCCTGTCCTCAGAGGATCTGGTGGGAGGAAGAGTGAGTAAGATAAGCACCTTTCCAGCCACTAAATCTCCAAAGCCAACAGCTAGTGTATGTGTTTCAACCCTACTGTCCAATACAGGAACAGCCATATGGCAGGTCTTGCTCTGCCAAGAATAACCTTCCTTACCTCCATCTATCAAAATACTACACATCATCAATATCCAATTTTGTCCTCTCTTTCCTGATTTCCCTCAGCCAGAATTAAATCTTTTCAAATGATGTGTTTCCACAGTACTTTTAGTCCTTTTCAAAGACGTGTGCCATGTTGCAAACTTTACCTCTTAATTGTCACACTAGATTATAAATTCATTACAGATAAGGAACCATTCACTATTCTATAACCTACTATGCCTAGATTGGTAAATTGTGCATAGTATATGCTCAATGAAAGTTTGTTATTTTCTAAATACACAACACTTAATTAAAGATCTTTCTTTCAAAATTAAAGACATTTTTAGAAAGTTAAGAGGAGCACAGCAATTCCACATCTAAGAATTTACCCCGCCCTGGCTGGTGTAGCTCAGTGGATTGAGCGCAGGCCTGTGAACCGAAGGATCGCAGTTCGATTCCCAGTCAGGGCACGTGCCTGGGTTGCAGGTCAGATCCCAGCAGGGGACGCACGAGAGGCAACCATACATTGATATTTCTCTCCTTCTCTCCTTCCCTTCCCTTCTAAAGATAAATAAATAAAAAAAAAATTTAAAAAGAATTTACCCCAAGGGAACACTCACAAAGATATACAAAGGTTTATCTATATGGATGTTCATTATATTTTATAAAATTATAATGATTATGATGGTAATAATAAAACAATTATTACATATTTTGTCTTTAAGTAAAGCACCTTGAAAGTGCTTTATTTATATAACCTCACTTAGTTCTTGAAACAGTAAATATTATCTGAGCTCAGAGAAGTTAAGGTAATTGTCCTCCATGAAGTCAAGCAGCTAGAGATGGGAGTTAGCAATTGAACCCAAAAGGTCTGACTCCAAAATCTATGCTCTTACTATACAGAGCTTGCTATGTACCAAAAACTGTTCTAAGTACTTTACATATCCATCTTTACCCACCCCTCACAGCAACCCTAGGAAGTAAGTCCCATTATCATCCCCATCTTACAGATAAGGAAGCTGAGGAACGAAAGCTAAGAAACCGATCAAAGATCTCACAGGTAAGAAGTGGTAAACTCTGGATTTAAATTTAGGCAGTAAGGATGACTTATACTGCCTTTTTCTATTTGTAAGAACAAATGACTAGAAATGACCTGAATATTCAAAGATAGGTTTAAATATATTTGTAAATATATGAATGAAGCAGCAAAATGTAAAAGGCCAAAAAGCTGGGGACTGCCAGTATCTCCACTCCTCC
>PVKM010051497.1:0-10444 GCA_004027735.1 Carollia perspicillata
GAAAGGAAAGGAAAGGAAAGGAAAGGAAGGAAGGAAGGAAGGAAGGAAGGAAGGAAGGAAAAAGTAAGAATAAAAAAGCATCTCTACAAAGGAAAAACTTATTTCCAGGATAATTTTTGAATAGACTCAGTGACTGCCTCTTCCTTAACCATGATGGAAAAAGGTGAGGACCAACACACAGCTAAGCCACTCACACTGCAGTAACGTAGGACTTAACTATGCTACAGGACAGCATAAAGGCTTTCACCCTACATGTTAAGCATTGCATTAAACGGTTTAAAGCAACAACCTTCTCTGAGCTCTGCTCATCCATGCAAGGATTACACAATTTCAATGCCCTAAATTCCTAACGTTTGCCGGAAGCACTGGTAAGCTTCCCATAAAAGATGGATCTCCTTAAATTTATACAGAAATGTAACATTTGCCCTTCCATACTATATAACAGCAGAGCTTACTCTTGAGGCAGGAGCCTAGGAACTCCAAATCATGCACAGGAGCCTTGATTATCTGATGGCAGAAACCACAACAACACCGCGGTTACTGCGGCCATGAGTCACAGTAGAGGATGTAAAGGTGAGTGCTGGATGCAACTGTGAAGATCCGCCACAGGGAAAGACACAAAACCACAACACAGAGTCAATGGTTTATAAAATTACTCGGGTAGCCCCACTTCCCGGATAATTTTTGTTTTTCATCTATTCTTCTCACTTGGGCAGAAGATGGAGGCAGTGAATGAACAGCAACAAGGCAGCCAGCCCACAGCTAGCTGAGGAATGACTGGCAATGGATGAGAGAGGCAGCAGGAGTTTCCAAACATAACCTCAGAGCATTAAATACTGCTGGAAAAAAAGCCCGTGTGAGGCTTTATAAAACGAGTCAGAGAACGCAGCTCATATGAGAGTGTTACTACATATATCAAACATCTGTGCGTGCCTGGGTATGACGTATACGTATCTGCACCTACCTACCGATACGGCACACAAGTTCACTCCAGGGAAAGGGCCTGGCAATTAATTTGGAACTCAAACGACATGGTTACACATAGATCATAGTTTCTAAACACCATGTTAGTAAAACAAAATTTATTTGTAAAACAGGACCTGTTATATAAAATGGCACACAGTCGAGTTATACAAAAATACAAAATTTCTTTCTGATTACAGATCTAGTTGCAAATGATCATTAGAAAGCATTCCTGGTGGCTTCCAAATAGTTGAGATTGTGAGCATTTGGAACAGGGAGCAGCACGAGTCCACGATGCTGGCTTGTCCGAGTGAGGAGGACCTAGTTTCCAAATTCAGGACTTCCATCAGGTCACTTTGGAGGCACACCTCCTAAAAGAGCTAGCTCCTGGAATGTCTTCTGTTTTGATACCCATCCTCCGGCTTTTTGCCAATCCTAAATTTAGTTCCCAATGTTTCGTAATGTCCAAAGTTTGTGTGGCTATGGAACAGAAGGGATCCTGAATTTTCTCAAATGATTTGCTCTCTCACCTATTTGGAAAGTTGTTAGTTACATAATTATATTTATTCCTTTCAACTGATATAAAAGAGTACAATGATACAGTTTGTCAGTGTTAGATGTTAACTTCCGGAGAATTATTGTTTCAAAATAGCTACTTTCACAATGTTGGTTTCCCAGATTTTGCCAAGACATGAGCTCTTAACTGTGTGTTTTCTTTAAAAAAAAAAAATTCAGACTCTTATTGCAGATATTCTGAAAAGTCAGAAATATTACATGAGCTTTGAAAAGAAACCAAGGCATTGAGCACATTTTAGCCTAGCTAAAGAACACGAATACTTAAAAAAAATACAATGTACCTTTTGCAGCAATTTGAAGGTCCAACCCTTTGAAAGGAAGCGCGTTAGCAAACAGCTGCCCAGTAAGCCCTACTGACATTAATTGTCTGCCTCTCCCTCATACTGGTCTAATTCGCTGTCTCGTTCTGGTAGGAAGCAATGCTTTCTTTCAAAAGCGTGTCCTTCCGTGGAATGATAAAATGCTGAGGCTTTTTTTTTTGTACAGAGCCTGTATTTAGTGCAATAAGTTTAAAAAATTTGCTCTGAAATAGTTACTTTACATTAACAAAAATAGCCTTTTTTTAAAAAAATTGTAACAAAAAGGAGTTATCGCATAAACAGATCATGAATTATTCTTAGCAAATTACACTTTTTTTTTTCTTAAAGCATTCACCATTACAATAAGCAGAACAATGGAATATTAGCCATTCATATCTGGTAAGCTTCAGGAATACTAATTTTAAAAAAACCCCGGGAACCCAGCTCCAAAGAAACAAACAAACAAAAAAGTTCAACACTTGAGAATCAGAACATTGATCAATTCTTCAGTGAAACATTGTAGAACTCTGGATACTTCGAGAACTGCCAAGGAGAGGAGCACCTGCCAGTGTGCTTTCAGATTTCACGGCCTTTGAATAAAACGGCTCTTCAGCCCTGACCCACTCCTGTCCCTCTGGAGCAGAAGCCCACGACTGGGCTTTTCAATGCTCTGCGTTGCATGTGTCTCTCCCTTCCGTACCCCGCCCAGCTTTACTTTATCTGCCGATCAATACACAGGAACTTACAGGCTACACTCATCGGGTGCTCCAGCTTCCTTTCAAATCAGGCACAAAATGTGTGAAAGATGCTACTAAAGACAAAAATGAAAGACAAACCGTAAGAAAAAAGTTTGCATAAGAAAGATTATCTACCCTTTTCTTTTTTTACCTACTCTCTTATAGAAGCGTTAGGGTAAACTACAAATACCTGAGGAGTTGGTTACTTTTTAATGTTGGCTGACAAATGCATGAGCGAGCAGTTATGAAACTTCCCATATTGGGTCCACTTGTGTGTTTTTAAAAATAAAAATGACATGGCTTCTTTGATGGGGGAAAACTGAGGGGACTAATTCCTTACTTCTCCGGCAGCCTACGCCTAGTGTCGTCCCACCAGCACTTAGGCTGCAGTGAGGCGGGATCTTGATTTTATGTACACATCAGGGAACTCACCCCGGATACCCTTTAGACAGAGGATTCGGTACAATAATTTTACCTAATTTAAATAACGAAAGTTAAAAATCTCCTCTAAGTTATTAAAAATGTTAATCAGATATGAATCTTAACATTTCCATTAAGACAATTACAATTGAAAACATTAAATGACGGCAGTTGCCTTGTAAAAGCCACCCGTATGAAAGGAGTACATGTTCGACAAAAATAAGCGTAAAAAAGGTATTAAATCCCTGTTCCTTTTCTCTGATTTTGGCTGATTATGTGTGTGTGTGTATATACATATACATACACACATACATATACATATATACACACACCCACACACACAGATACATAGTTATGTGTATATATTGTTTTGGAATGTCAATGGGTTCCATACGGTCAGCTAGGTTCAAGCAGAACTTGCTCCCGAAGCCTAGAAAACAAAGTCATACAGAGTATCATCTTAGACAATTACCATTAGAAGGAGATTGTGAATGACGTTACAAATACACAGATGGACAGTCACAAACAGCAACAACGCGAAATGAACTGAGAATCCTTCTCCCCGAAACTATTTGCAGGGGCTGGAATTTGTATGGACCGTGGCAATCGCATTGCTAGTCTGGATAATCTTTGAGATATGCAGAGAATACTTCTCTGGTCTAAGCTGCTATAGTGGCCAGGGTTTTTCTCCCTTTCCTCTGTAGATTTTTCTCCAGAGGTGACCAGATGTCTCTTTCTTAAACCTTTATATCACATTTGGGAAATTTTTCTAAATCATCTTCAAACATTTAGAGAGAGACCTCACAAACCTTTAAAGTTTCCTTAACTAGTAGGATCTCTCTCTCTCTATCAAAAAAAAAAAAAGTCCAAGAGGAGAACTGGGAATATTTATATCCAGTTCAATGATCCCCCTGTCAAAAGGAAAATTTAAAACCTCATTTTCCTGAACATTATTTTATAGGCTAAAAATAAACCCTAAATTAAAATATCCCATTAAGGAGGAAGGCAGACAGCGAACTCAAACAGTGGTGTCTCTACAGATATGGCAAACTAGGTATGACACGCTTTAAAGAACTTCCATCTACGGGAATAACGTGACTTGGACCAAGCAAATACAAAGAAGCAATACAAATCCTACCAATTCCCAAACTTTAGGGGGGAGTTTCTCAGGTAATTCTTTAGGAACACATACACGATGATGGGGGTAGTAGGGGTCAACTCTTACCATGCATACTGTAGAAAAGAGGTAAGAATTAGAGGGACCATGTGCTTAAAAAATTTAACTACCTTGTGAGCAACGTTTCACTCTTCTCTCCTGAGGAGTTTTTTAACCATTAAAAAAACATGATTCTTAGGTACCAAATGCTACCACGTCCAAAGCACCAGAAGAACAATGCACACAGAAGAGGTATTTGGGGACTTGTGGTTCATTTGCAAGCAATGAACTGATGAACAACAAAAATATGAAAGTGAAGACTGAATAAAGGTTTTAATGCATTGAGTTAAGGGAAAGCAATATTAGGATAATATCTTTCTAAATTGTTTGACTTCTGGTAGAATGCCACATCACCTGGGCAATTCCCCTAGTGCTGTTAATTATGAATTGGGGGTTTAGGTTAGAGAAGGCACACTTCCATTCTGGTCTACCACAATCCATCTGCCTTTGTCTTAAGAATACAGAACTACATGCCAATTCATGGTCAAACTAGTGAGTCCTAAATCTCCAAGTATTTCTCTCTTTCTTTAAATGCATATGACTGCACAATAATTTAATGGAAGCTTCCACCACTGGACAGAAAGAGGGAAGAGATGGTTTACATTTTAAGGTTTTCTGTATCTTTTTTAAGTCTCAGGCTTGGAACCTGAGTTCCTGAATAATTAGGACAACGAAGCAGCAGCAAGAAAGAAGTCTTCCTCACTTTTCCATGCCACCATAGGGCTGGCGGAACCTTCACTGCTGCCGCCCTGGCCTGCGTGAAGTCAGAGGGGTGCAGAAAGAAGGGGTAGGCGGCAAGGCACCTGACTGGAGGGACTGCTGAATGGCGTCCCTTGCCCACTCAGTCCAGTTCCAGCTAATGCACACGTTAAACTAAGGGCCATAACCATTGTCTACATCTTTTTACTTATGATTAGAGTGATCTGTGCTTTGGGAATCTGAACAGTGATATTTTACTTTATCATCATCAAAGCTGTTAAGAATATCGGCAAAATAGGTACTGGAAGGGGTTTATAAAGGAAAAGGTTTATATCTGAATATTTTGCTGAGACTCTAATTTAGGTTGGATATGCAATTATTTTCCATGTACATTTATGGTCTCTCTCACTCCCCTTAAATGAACCCATTTTCCTTTACTCTTAAAAATTTCAGGCCCTGACTGGTGTAGCACAGTGGATTGAGTGCAGGCCTGCAAACCAAAGGGTTGCGGTTCAATTCCCAGTCAGGGCACATGACTGGGTTGCAGGCCAGTTCCCAACAGGGGACGCACAAGAGGCAACCATACATTGATATTTCTCTCCCTAACCCTTCCCCTCTAAAGATAAATAAATAAAATCTTTTAAAAAATCATTAAAAAAATTTCAATGGGCTAGTTCTATATATTTCTTAAGTTGGAAAATGATGAATCAAACCATTTGTTATAATATAAAGAAGAAGAGAAAGTCTTTACCTCATACTTTTGGACATGATATGCAATCGGAAGTCACAGTATTTAAAATGAACTGTTTAAGAACAGTTCAATGATATAATATTTATAATATTTTGAAATAAACATGCCATTTAAAAATAATACATTCATAAAATAAGTAGTAATTATATGAATATATGCTGGAGACATCTGTTGTTATGTGGTGATGTGACATCTATGGGAAAAGCAGCTCCAGATTTTCCTACACTGATAAGTTGCTTTTTTTTTTCCAAATAAAAGTGGAATATATGTGTCACTGACCAGAGGTAATTTATCCTTCTTACAATCCAGCTGAGGGTGGTGAAGACCAGGCTGTCTTATTTAGTGGGAAATGTGGGTGTTGATGAAAATAGATTTGTTTGCTACTGAAAAATAGCTTAGGAAACAAAGAAAGTACAAGCCAGGCAACAAAAGAAAAAGTCAGCAAAGGGGAGAGGACAGCAATGTAAACAAAGCAATGATAAAAAATGAGGGAATATGGATTTTAGCAAGTTGAAAGGAATTGCTATTATCACCTTCCAAATGTTAAAAATCAAACCGTCAGTTCGAGCACACAGCCAAACATTCAGCCCAACGAAAACTAGCCACTGACAGTCAAAAAGAAAAAAAAACCAACCCAGCAATTTCACCTTAGGGACCAGAATATCCCCTACGCTGCCATGACCCCTCTTCCTTTCGGCAATGCTGTGTTCCTTTCAGCTTACTTTTACAGAAGGTGGTCTCAGCTGTGATAAAAATTCAGCCATCCAAGTGATGGGTAAACACACAAACAGAAAGAGCAGCATGTCCTGCGTGATACAGATAACAAAAGGTTCTCCAGAAGAAGTGCAGTCAGTGAAGACAGAGAGAGAGAGGAAGTGAAAGTGAAATTCTTGGAGGGAGGCCGCCTCCTCGTCTCCACCTACCATCGGTTTGAGCTCTCTGGCATCGGCCGCGCCTCCCTTCCCAGCTTCTTTCATTGCTTTCCGACTGTTTTCCACAAACTCCTGCAAAAGAGGGGCCAGAGGGCATAGATTCTTAGGTTCTTTCACATTTCGGATGGTAGAGAAAGTCTAAAGAATAGTCACGTATTTGACTCAATATTGGTAAATGGATGGCCTACAACCACAGCAAAAACAACATTCAGCATCAGACATAAGAGGGGCTAAATTTGTGGGAATAAACAGCAATCTGTTGATATAAAACCTTTTCTCCAACCATTCACTGTGACGATCTCACTTATAATAATGTTAAAAGGTAATGTCAGCTCTAGCCCAAAGAAAAAATACCTATCTTTAAAAAAAGACTATTTTCCTGTACTTAGAATATACTTTTATTTGTTGATTTACTTTTTCCCGGTCATGGTTAAATGGAACAACAAGAACATTTTAGTCCATAGCCTTCTCTCTAAAATAGCCCTAGAAGGTAAAAGAAAGCATTGATACTACTGAGTACAAAATGCTGTTTTCACCAAACTATAAATAAGTTACTTAAAAAAAAAAGTCTATCTGGACTTGAAATTACTCCACAAAGCAGGAAGATGGAGTAGCAACCAGAGCCGTGGTCGGCAGTACTGACGGTGGAATGACGCCCCTAAGGAAATGTTTCTGCGCTGTCAAAGCTCGCGGAGCGCTGCTTCATTAAAAGTCCTCGTCATTCTTACAGAGAAAACTGAAACGAGGGAAACTGTACTTTTCACTCTGCTTTTTTTTGATCAATGGCTTAAAAACAAAAATAAGCTCTTCTCCTAAATGCCTTAATCTCCAAAGAGATGCAATCATCAAGGGCCAAATTCCATTGTGAAAATAACCAGTTAGAATTGTAATTTAGACATTATGAAAACGTCTAAAATTTAGTTGATGATGTGTTAGTACCAAATAGGTCAGTTAACTCATTTGGTATTTTTGCAATTGAAAAAGAAAAAGAAAAAGAATCTATTTATTAACACATTTATTTTAAATGAATAAATTTAATTTAAAACCATGTTCCTGAAGATAAATCATTGCAATATATCTAATGTTTAGTCTTCAATATTATCTACTCCAAAGATAGGAATATTTCACAGCTTAATAGCCAGTATTACTACTAAAAAGCATCTTTGATTTTGTAGCATATAACACCGATGATGGCTTAAATAAGCCATTTTAATATAATTTTTTAATTTTTAAAAAGTTTGAGGTTCTAATACAGGGAAACTGCAGAGGCCACATAAAGAATCAGAATATAATTCCCATGTAAAGGTTCAAATCTAGAATAATATAAAACAATACAATCTACCAGTCATGGGTCTGTTAATCTATATTCATCACAAAATACCTTCAATTTAGCTTGGCATATTTAAGATAATGAGTTTTAATGGGGTTGACCACAATACTACTTGGAAAGGTGGTGGATAAAGAAACACAGGTGGGTACTAACTACAATCTAGGAAATAAAGCTTTTCATCTTTGAACCCCACTTCAGGAAAGTGCACTTAGAACATCAGTGGTCCAAGGTTCTAACTGAAGGGCTAAAAGCCAGGTCTCAAAGTCAATTCAAATCCATCTAACTGCAGGGAGGGTGGGCAGCAGCATCCTCAAATAGTGTGAGCTCAGGCCTCTTAAAAGGCATTGCTCTAGAAGCACTTGAAAATGGTGACACCCATGCCAAGAGGGCCTTCTTCCCTGGTTTTCCCAAGACTGACCTCATTCATGAGTGTGACAGGTTTTGTTCTATTGCTACTTTTTTCCCTAAAGCGGTGGAGAGCATTTGAAATCCTTACCATCAGTACTTTATCCATATAGAACTCTCTGCCAGGGCTCCCATCATTGTATTTTGTATCAATGGCAAAACACAAGAATAATACATCCACTACCATTTCATAAATGGACAGGAAGCAATGAGCGACTAGGAAAGCAAAGAGGCAGACGATGATCAGAGGCAGCACCCACACTGTGTAATCCTGCTGGTGGTTGAGCAGCATAATCCCAGCCAAACCTGTGCTGCAGACTATCAGCACCTGAAGCAGAGAGAACAAAGACCGCATTTAATACCCTGCCACGGGAACCACCGCCTCTTCCCCCTCTGCAGACCAAAATTCTTTTTACTACTTACACAAGATGGCTACATGAGCATTGTGTCTCAAACTGCAAAGTGTAATCCATATATAGACTACATACACAGTTATACATATACAATCACATAATAGCCATTTAAAAAACCCTTGTTGACATTAAAAATAACCAAGTTTTCCAAATGTTATGCTTATTTCCTAAAGCTTCCCTTATTTAGCACCTGTGGCAATTCTTAAGATTAAAGTACACATATGTTTTAAGAAATGCGCATATTCTTAGCCCTCAAAAGAAAATTACTGACATTTCAGGGTATTGGTATGGATTTTTTCCCAAGCATTTTTACATTTATGAAACAGCCTTCTAGAAACAAATCGTTAAAAGCTCTTCATTAATATGGATAGTATCATTATAAATGTTGCATAAATACTTAATTCAGCTACATAATTTCATTTTATGGGTGATTTAAAATTTATTTAACCATTCTCCTACAGTTGGAGACTTATATTGTTTACAGATATAAATAATGCCGCAGCAAACATCTCTGAGAGCTTTTTCTTTATTTCATATTTTATTTCAAATAGAGTATGGGGCAAAATTTAATATAATTTGCCCTGAAGGATAGATTTGGACCACCTCTTAGAAAAGGGGTTGCCAAAAACATCCATAAATAAAAGAAATAGCCAATTTGATTGTTGTCAAGAACCATCTCCTCTGGTGCTTCATCACCTCACAGGCAGCACTTTCCATTTTTTGTGGTTCTTTTGGACGTTTTATTTCAGCTTTTCAACAACCTTATGAATGGTTTATGGCAAACATTACCATTCTCATTTTAGACTGGTAAACACGCTAGCCAGCCAGCCTGCCCAAGGTCACAAAGTAGAAGAGCAGATACCACTCGAATAACGGCCTTGCTCTTTCCAGGTAAAAACTCAGCAAATACTTGGATCCTGATACAAAGCAGTAATAGGTTATAATGAATCCCAGGCACACTCCTGCCCAGTCCTCTACTGGGTGTAACATCCAGCTTTAAATAACAAAGGAAAAGAGTCCTCTAGCACTACATCAGCCTTTCCTTGTCCAAGAATTCTTCTTTTGGCTTTTCCTTACTATTTATCAACACCGAAGCACCTCTCATCACCATTAACTTAACCAGGAGTTATAATGCATTAGCTGGTATGCTGGCTAAGCTGTAAATTGATCTTTCTCTCAGATGATGTTAGGGGCTGTCCTGACATCAGACCCAGATGATCTGGGGCTGTCCATGATTTGGAAGACCCTCCACGGCCCCACACATGCCATTTTTGTGGCCAGCTCTTATGACTCTTCTCTGCTAGTGACTTTCTCTAGGTGATTTCCACAGACGGCTAACCACATTCATTTTCTTCTTTACTGGTAGCTATTTTATTTTATTTTCATTTTTTTATTTTATTTTAATTGTTATTCAAGTACAGTTTTCTGTCTTTTACTCCCATCCCAGTCCACCCCCCACCCTGGGCTCCCCACCTCCCTCCCATTTCCACCCCCCTTAGTTTTTGTCCATGTGTCCTTTATACGTGTTCTTATAATCCCCTCCCTTTTTCCCCTGAAATTCCCTCCCCTCTCCCCTCTGGTTACTGTCATCCCATTTTCTATTTCAATGTCTTTGGTTATATTTTGCTTGCTTGTTTCTTTTGTTGTTTAGGTTCCTGTTAAAGGTGAGATCATATGGTATTTGTCTTTGACCGCCTGGCTTA
>PVKM010051498.1:0-10457 GCA_004027735.1 Carollia perspicillata
AGATTCTGGAGGAATAAAAAATGTATTTAAATTAAAATGAGCTTAAATTGGATAGATGTGAATGAAATGCTTCATAGAAGGTATCCATAGAAACCACTTAAAATAAAGAGAAATGTTAATTCTCTTTGTAAATTGAGCTCCCAGAATCAAAATGAGAGGGAGACATTTAGTGTAGGTGTGAACAGACTTTGGCCTTATCTGCATAAAACACACTAATTGACAATTATATATTTTTTGGCTCTGGTCACAGCTGATAGTCAGAATCAATTTATGGTCACATAATTGATGGAATTCATCTAGTAAAACAGCTGCAAAACAGCGCCTCGTCTTGTTGATTTAATCAAGTGTGTGACCAGAGAACCAACACCGTAGCATCTCAAACCTTCAGCAGCTTCTTCACCACACAAGAAATTAAATTTTATGATCACCAGTTTATAGAGATTATTTAAGCAATTTGGAAACACCATTAAGATCATTTGTACAGTAATTGGTAAGTTTTCCTATGTGAATTTCCAAAGAAAAGTTTCCATTTTCCTCATTCAATTTTAGGCCTGTGCATGAGCAGGCATAGTGTTTGGAATTCAATGTTCTGCTTCTGTTTTTTTTATATATTTACAGAATCATTTTTCTTATTACCACATTTAAGAAAAATGTCTTAATTTTCCTTTGTCATGATTGCAAATGATGTCACCGAGCGATCATTTCAGAAATGCTAACTGTTCATTATTAGTAATTGTGATAAAACATTATCGCTAACAGTGTAGCTTCTTCCTATTCCCCCTCATTGTGGATAGTTTCACACTGAATTACTTTACTCGCTTCATATTCCACCTGATATACTCCAGACCTGCTGTTTGTAACGACCTCAGATATTCTCAAACATTTTAGCTGCAAGACATCTTTATAATCTTAAGAATTATTGAGGACCCAAAGAGCTTTTGTTTATGTGGATTACTTTTCACCAATATTTATAATATTACAAGTTAAATTGAGACATTTAAAAATACATCTTAAAATAACATATTCATTATATGTTAACACAAATAACTTAATTTTTATGGAAAATAACTACGTTTTTCTCAAATAAAAAATATTTAATGAGAAGAGCGGCATTGTTTAACCTTTTGCAAATCTCTTGAATGTGTTTGCCAAGGGGAGACAGCTGGATTCTCATACCTGCTTCTACCTTCCATCTGCTGCAGTATCTCACTTCATGTAGCCTCTGGAAAACCGAGAGGGGAAAAGGTGTCAACATGTTAGTATTATCATAAAATTACCATAGTTTTGACCTGAAAGGGTGTTAGTTACCCAGAGGCTTCAACCACACTCTGAAAACCTACCTGTGCACACCAGGGGCGTATGCAAGACTGTTACATGGCTATAGGGCAACAAGGTTTGCTGTCTCAAAGACACTTCCCAGAGAAGAGTCTCGATGTATTTTGCTCTTCAAAGAAAGTGACAACAGTGATTGTTTACTGTCAATGTTTCTTTCTATTTTACTTTCTCTGCAGGTCAGGAAATACTCATTGGGTGCTAGTGAATTAAGTTTCAAATTTAATAGGGAAATCAAGGCATAGAGAAAATTGATTTGCTTGAGGTGGGCACAGTGAGAGACCGAAACTCTGGCCTCTACTCTCAAACAAGGGCTCTTACTGCTACGTGACGGTAAGTGCTAATGTCTAAGAGTGGACATGCAGCTCTGGGGCTGTCCCTGAAGCCACAGAATCCAGGTTAAAGCCCCTGCATCATTCCAGGCTAGCTGTGTAATCTCGGGCCCACTGCTTCGCTTTTATGTCCTCAGTTTCTTCACTTTGAAGTGGACACAATCCCTATTTCATCTTAACGTTTTGCGAATATTCAATAAGATAACATTTTAGATGGTTTAAAATGGCTCCTGGCACTCAATAGATGGAGCTATTTTTATTAGCTGAAGTTACTCCTAGTGATCTATAGAGCATTTGGAGCAAAACATCCTTCTTAGCCAGGGCTTGGCTCCTGTGTGTGTGAACTGCACCTGCCACTTGGATCCTGAGTTAATTAAAGGCTGGAAATCGTTGCATGTCTCTAGAGGAGCTTAACATGTCTATGGTTGCAGGGAATGAAAATAAAAAGCGTTAACTGGGAAACTTATGCAATCAAGGGTTAAAATAGCCTTGAATCGAAAGCCTAACAATTCTGGCCTCTGTCCTGTGATGCAAAGCCAAGTGTGTTTGCCTTTGTGAACCCAGGAATGCTTCTGGTGAGCCTTGTTTGTTGTGGAAACTGACATGATCAAAGTGGGGAGAATTAAAACGATCCATCAGAGTAATACTCAAGGCTGTAGATGAACTCTCCAGACAGAGCCTTGAACATGAAGGCTCCCACTGAGGGCAGACAAGCCAGCTGACAGCAGCTGGGAAGAAAAGAAAAGCTTGTCTCTCCAGGCAGATGTGCACAGCTGGGAGATAAAGACCCTGGGTGGGAAACTCTGTGTGAGTTCAGACACGGCGAGACAGAAGGTGAAATGCAATGCTGACCTGTGTACCTTAGGATTCTTGTGACACCAAGGACGTGGGTTTCAGGTGTCAGCTTTGAGAGTGGACTTACTAAGTGAGTGAAGCCGGCACTTTTAGTATCAAAGGGTTGGGGGTGGGGAAACTGTGCTAATTGCATGTCACACTTCCCTCCATGTTAATTTCCAAATGTTAAAAATTCTCATTATTATTAAGTGAAATTATGTGTCTCTAAGTAGCTGGCGTGATTTTGGATAGCTCACTTAGTCCTTTATCCCAGGATGAGGATTACGACAATTCTTTGATATTCTATCAACTATGAAATGACCAAAGAGCCCCAACTGTTGCTGAGTTAAGATGCCTAAACATGACATCCAAGGAATCGTAAAACAAAAGGGCTGGATAAGATCTTGACAAAGTCCAGGCCTACTCACATATTTTAGAGATGAAGAAACTGAAGCCAGGACAGAGGAAATGACCTACTCAGTATTACACTGTCTTCTGCTTTTCAGGCCAATGCTTGCTTGTTGTTGTGCCAAAGAACCCACAGACAAGATTAGTCAATTGGCCGAGAATAATGCCCATCCTAGAGATTGTCACCTGTTGGGCATCTGTAATTTGAAATGCTTCTGGGATATTAGTCTGCATTTACTTTTTAAAATATTAACAATTGAGTTTTATGTTTGCTTTTTGCTTTGATTTTTGTGTTTCTTGGCTTATTCTTATTTTTTTAAATCCTTGCCCCTGCCAGGGCACACTTCACCAGTACTCTCCGGGATAGCAGCAGATAAATGCAAAATGAGGTTTTTATAAATATTGCTAACATACCCAATTATTGTGTACAATGAGAGAAGTTAATAATCATAACACTTTATGTTGAATGCTTTACAGATCACAAAATGCTGTCAACAAAAATGTCACTGCTGCCAATCCAGTGCCAACAGGAGTCCCCACTCTGCAGTGCAGTAAAAGGAGAGACTATTCAGGTGAATGGTTTGCAAACCAAGGAAATGGAACCTCTGGAGGAAACTGAAAGTGAGCTCCTCTAAGACAAAGAGGAGGCTGCTTATATTGAGAAAGTGCCTGTCCTAGTTCCTGATTGGTCTGTTTTTATGCAAACAGAGAATCCAAATTTGTACAGTTTGATACACACAGCACTATCCCAATTGGACAGAACTGTGTATCCTGATTGGTCATTATGGAGTAGCTCTTACTGGTTGGTAGAGATGCAAATGAGGATACAGCTGCTCCGCTCCAATTGGATGGGGCAGGTCTCAGCCCATTGGTTGAAATAGAATTCCAAAAACTCCTTTGTAAGGGTTGGCTCAGTAGGCAAGAACACAGTGCAGGAGGCTTGGAAGCCCAGTCTGTGCCTTTTTCCTGAAATGCAAAGTGCGATAGGCCTCCTGTAAATGCCCACTAGACTCTGATTAGAAATTTGGGCCCACTTACCTACATGGAGTCCTTTTTGACAGACATATTCTTTCTCAGAGTCAACAGAACTTTTTAATCTCTTCTTCTGGTATACTCTACACAGTCCAATGAGGGAAGCAGAGCAATTATTGTCATCATTCATCTTATGGATACACGAAGTAAGAGAACCAAGCAGCTGGTCTCAGGTCACAGGCCTCAGAGCAGCTGGGCAGTGCCAAGCTTGGGGCTTCAGTCCCTCAGGACTATCAGGTTCAGCACCTCAACTCTCACCCTGAGCAGAAGCCTAGACTCCTGGATTCCCAGGGTGCTTCTCTGAGCTCTAGACTTGGGGAGTTTCAGGAAATTCTGCAAAAAGGCAGAGGGAGGGACTAGGACAGTGGGAGAGAAATGCTCAGGCCTGGGGGAGGGGAAGGCAATCTGGAAGTCTTACATTTAAAAAGGTAAGAATTAGCCAAAGGTTTGAGTCGACAGACTTCAGAGATAAAACCCCAGGAAGAGGCTCATTCCTGTCCTTTTTCAGGGCTCCTAGCAACTGTTTCCTTGGGAAGATGTTTGATGTTTGCATTTCTCTTTATCTGCCTTGCTGAAGCACCCCTGCCCTGAATCGATAAGGGGTTGGTCTCAGTTTGCTTCCAGGCTTGGGCCTCATTCAGCGCAGAGGTAGGGGAGAGCCTGCAGGGCTCCTGCTGAGGCGTCTGGAGACTGGAAGGGGAAAGTCCGCCTGGCGGCAACGCGATCAGAGAAACCCCGAAGCCCTGTTGGGCTGCTTCTCTCCTCTCTGCCAAGGCTTTGCCCCAACTAATTTGCTGCTCAGGCCCTAACCTAGGTCCCAACTCTTTTCCACCCTTCCTCCAGATCCTTTCTTGTCCCCAAAGTCACCAAAGTAGGGAACCCACAAAAGAAAGCTGCCCCCCAACCCAGTTTCTGTTTATCTTTGGAAACCACTTACGGAACAAGAAGTGGGGCCCACAGATGTGGAGCCTTCAGGAATGACCCCCACCCCACCCCTCACCCAGTAGAGTTACCAAATGAGGCCAATTCATTCTCTGGAATGTAGCAGCCCAGGCAATGATGATTGATACTGACAGGGAAGCTTTCATGTAGCAATATCCCCGGCCACCGGCTGTGAGGCAAAGAGAAAGAACTCTCTGGAATTCACAACATTCCCCCTCCAATTAATCCCCAGCCACCCTGCTGTGTGTGAATGGGTTGTGCTGGGGATTCGTAGCTCTGATGTGGGGGATTTGCTGATTCCTCTGAGCCCCCTGAGGAGAGGTGATATGGAGAGCAAATAATCAGCATGCAGCGCTGAGGCGACATAATGAATTGGCTCGGCTGGGCCTGGCTTCACTATTTGTACACTTTTAGGCACCTCGGAAACTGGGTTTGCAGACAAAAACCTGGGCTGAGGGGCCCCCCGCCCCCGACCTTTTGTGGGCCTGGGTTGCTGCTGCCTCTCCCATTAGTTTAAGATCCGAGCCTTGTCTCAGAAAGGAGAAGGCAGACGCGCCAGTCGGAGAGGAAGAATGATCAGATTCCTGATTTGGAACCTGGCCTGTCCTGCCGTTACCTTCCCCCCAGCCTCAGTCACATGCTCACCCCAATCGAGACTGGAGTTGTACTTGGTCTTTGCTTTCGACTGAACTGCAGTTTTCAATCTAAGAAACTGTTCATTGTTGTTCAAAATGCAATTTATTTTTCCATCATAGCTCTAGGTTCACCTCTGGGAAGCCTTTTCCACTGGCAAGAGTACACTGTGGCTTCTCTGTCTTTTCAAAGCATTTATGACAGTCCAACATATGTTCTGGTTCATGCCATGTCACTCTCTACTCCGGTGCCTCCCACGGTGCCTGAGTAAAAAATAATGACTAACATTTACTGAGCACTCTCTACGTGCTAGGCACTAAGAGTTTGTTTGCATTATCACGTTAGAGCCTCAGCAGTGATCTCTGAAGTTGGTGCCATTGTTTTACAGAGAGGACAAAGAGGCCTCGGAGTTCCTGACGGGTTGGGTCACAAGCTGGAAGTGGTAACTAGTGAGGAGGTGGAGCTGGCTTCCAACCAGGGTCTGTCCCTCACACAACCTCTGGTCCTTACACTCCCTGCCTTTGTTTGGGCTCTCATTGCTCTCACCAGGGTGTGTGCCACAGGGCTTCCTACCTGCAAACATGTCCCTCAAGTCCCTCGGCGCCGCAGACAGGAGGATCTCTAAGAGACATCCCAGACGGATAATCTCCTCCCCTGCTTAAACTCTTCAAAGACTCCCCAGCACTTAGAAGAAAGTTCAAATTCCTCAGCTTAGCACACAAGCCCCTTTATGATCAGGCACCTGGAAAGAATTAAATAAAGATCGAGACGATAATCCTAATAACCTCTTGGAGAAGTTTGCTGGATGGGGCTGTGAATGGAAGGAGGGCGTCTCTTCCGTAGACTCTGGGGGACATGTCAGGGCCTGGCTCCCCGAGGCAGTTTCCACTCGGAGCCTGCCCCGTCTTGTCACTCTTGGCAGTTGTCACCATTTGCCTTCCCGAGTCCTTCCTTTATTCAGATGGATGGTGTTTGATGCAGATTTTACTTGGTTCCGTGATATCCGAAGGGAATTCAGGATGAATACTTTAGTTTTTAAGGGCTTATTGCCAGGAACCACAGGGAACTAAACAAAAACTATGGCAACGTCCCTAACAAAGTAATGCTCAAGGTCGATCAATCTGCATTTTTGTATCTTGCACCTTAAGAGATTACCTTTTGTATACTAAATTTGGGTTTTCACCAGCGGATGCATGGACCATTCAGGCTCTCCCGCGGGCCTGCCAGTCGCACTGTCCAGTATTAGCAGCGGCATCATTGTTTCCGCAGCAGCATTACTACAATTATTCAAGGATTTCATTATAAGGTATATCCCTATTCTATAAAACACATGTAAAACGGAAATATTCAACATTCCTTTGCCTAATATTTGTCGAGATGCTGTCGTGTGCGGGAAACTGTGGAGAACAGGACAGTCAAGGTCCCTGAGTTATGTGGCTCATGTCTGGAGGGCTGAGAAAGACAGTACACAAACATGGAAATAAACAAGGTCATGGTTAGCAGCATAAGGAAATAAAGCAGGATACTGTGATAGAGAAGCGGTTGGGACTGTTTCAGACTGGTTAGAGGAAGGACTTTCAAGGCAGATGACATCTGAGCTGAGACCTCAATGATAAAAAAGAACCATCCATGCAGATAATTGGAGGTGGAGCATTTCAAGCAAGTGCAAGGGCCTGAATGGGGAGAACCTTATCTTCTTTGAAGACAGAACAAGGAAGTTTAGAAGCCTGAGGTATTTTGAGTGAGCAGGGTGGGAGATTAGGGAGGAGATATGAGTCAACAGATTTTTAGGTTTTTGTAGGCCAGTGGCTTTCAAACTTTTTAAATGTGACCCACAATAAGAGATATATTTTACATTGCAATCCTCTATACACATACATATCTGAAAGAGAAGTTTCATAAAATATTCTTCACCTTTACTAAATACCACAAACTCTGTTATTTTCTATTTTATTTTATTTCAAAATGTTGATCCTTACTCAATACATTGGTTTCATACCCTAGTAAAGGGCCTGGTTTGGAAAGTTCTATCCTAGACCACAGTAAAGGGTTTGGATTTTCTTTTTAGTATCATCAGAAACCTTCACAAAGTTGTAAGCGGAGGAGTAAGCTGATCTAATTTATATTTTAAAAGGCTCACTTTGACTGCTGTGTAGAGAGCAAATTGTATGAGGGTGGGTGAGAAAAGCAGCAGGGAGACCAGTGGGTGAGCTGTTGCATTTCATCCAGTTGAGAAATGATGGGGCCTGGACTAGAGTGGTAGCAGAAGAGGTTGAAAAAGGTATATGAAGAGTATACATTTTGGAGGTAAAGACACCCTTCGATGTGATGTGTAAAGAAGAAAGGAGGCCAAGATGACTCCAGTAGTTGATGGAGGATTTTAGCAAAGAGTTGGGTAGTCCTTTGCTGAAATGAAACACTGGAGGATGACCAAGTCTGTGGGAACGGAAACATTGTTTTGGACCTTTCAACTTTAGGACACTTGTACTTACTTCACATCTTATTGAGGATGTTGGTAGGGAGTTAGACATACCAGTACGGGAGCTTTGGTAAAAGCTCAAGGTTGGTAATGGAGCTGTAAGTGGCAGGGACACATGGGGCTGTAGGCATTTGCCTAGAGAGAGTGTGTGTCTAAAGAGGAGTAGCAGGCTTTGGACCACATCCTGGACCCAAGGCGACGTGAATGGGGCTAGCAGAGGGGGAGCACGTCTATTCTGAAAATGGTGCTTTCTGAAACAAAGTGGACAAGGAAACTACTACATATACGGAAAGTCTCAAGTGGTCATTCATTGGGCTAAAGGTGGACAACTTTTGTGTTAAATTACAGGAGAAGAACTACACCTAAGGATATATGTGAACTGCTGGTGGCACATCATTTAAAGTGCAATTAGGGATTTTATAATACATTTAACTTGCTGGGGCTAGAACACCTCTCAAGATTTTTGCACGACCTCCCATACAACTTTGGTGACTTTTTAAAGAAATTCTTTACAAAAGTGGGGGACTGCCTCTGTAGCATCATTTATTCTTTAACTCTATTTAAAGCAGTACTCTTACTCTTTTGCATTTATATTAGATGTTCTAGGTAAGGGGTGTCGAACTCATATTCACCGGGGACCACATTAGCCTCATGGTTGCCTTCAAAGGACCGAATGTGATTTCAGGACTGTATAATGTAACTGCTCCCTTAACAGTTAAGTGAGAGCTCAGCGCTGCCGCCAGGTAGAAACAAGGTGCCTAGCTGGACAAAACAAGGCGGAGGGCCAGATTCAGCCTGCGGACCTTGTGTTCCCCACCTGTGTTCTTGGTGAAGGAGTTTATACTCTACATGCTTTTCCAACTTAAAATCCATTTTCAGATTCTTTGGTAAGGAGACTGCTATCTCTCCCCCTCTTCCGGTCAAACAGGAGGATGTCGGATGACTTATCATGTGAGACAATCTGAGAAACAGAGGACTCTTCACTCACCCTTTCTTTCTCCCTTCCTTCTTTCTTTTTCCTCTTTCTTCTTTCTCTTTCACTTTCTCAAGGGCAGTGGTTTACAAACTTGGAATGAAATCTTAAAGCCCCATGTAGAAAATAATGGAACACTAACACCTTGTTTTCTTTCATCTTTGTGGGACCCCCAGTAGCACCTTCATGGTTCCACAGATCGTTACTCCAATGGATTCGTTTCCTCTTTAAGGAGACTTCCGGTAAGAGACATCTCTTCTATCAATGAGACAGTTATTCACTCCGAGAAGGCAAATTAAGATTTCCTGTGACAGAATCACAGGGTTTTGCCCAGGGGAGCAGTGCAGGGCCAGAGAGCTCCCACAGATTGCCTCTTAAAGAGAACCACGTTTCACCACTTGGTCAGAAGGTACGGTATACCTAATGATTTAAATAATTTAATAAAGATACATTGGTATGATACTTTTTTCAAAGGGCAGTATAATGTAGTTGAAATAATGCTCACTTTGGAATTAGAAAACATGGGTTCAGTCTCTGCTGTACCTCTTACCAGCTATGAGCCTGGAGAAGAGTAAGTAATGTAACTTCTCTGAGCCTCAGAGTCTTCATCTATTACTTGGGCATAAAATCTTCCTCATAGGTAGGTTTTCTTTTTTTGAAGATTAAATAGAAACAACATGCAAAACATCTACTATGTGACATTACTTGTAATACAGTTGGCTCTTAATAAGGCAAATAGTTATTATGATTAGACATTTGTCTGCTTTTGGTGACAAAGATGAAGACTTGGGTCCGATATGGCCTCTGGCCCTGTGAGTTCTTATGGAAGGGCTGGTGGCCGTTGGGATGGAGCACAGTATGTGCTTAGGGCTAAGTAAAGTAGATTTTGTCATATACAGCCATACTTTGGATGGCTTCTCAGAAATTCAAAACAAGTCTGTTTTGCACCTAAGGAAATAAAAAAAGCCAAAAATTTCCTGCACCTGGACTAATGGCCTGGATTTGTTGGGGTCAATACAGTTTGTTCTCTTTGTTCTTATTTAGTAGAAGTTAGGGTCTGATCATAGCTCATTTCTATATTACTTCATTGTGGGGGGCAGCCCCCATGTCTGCCATGGATGAACATAATGCTACCAAGACATGATCTGCTTGGGGAGGAAAGGTAGTCGACCTCTCAAAGGAGAAGGACCACGAGTCCTATCCTCAGATGGTTTTTATTAGGTCTGTAACACACAGGAGTACAGGTAAAGCTCATCCATCAATCAATGTCAGGCAGCAAGGATCAAACAACAGATAACATTTCAAAGAAATCTGGGAGCTTAATATGAGTCAGTGTCTGTCAGGTAAGGGGGTTGCAAAAACTTTAGGAGACATACTCATTTCCTGCCTGGACCCTTATCATATGGATGAGTGCACTCTTAGCAAAGCAGACTTCACAGGACTTTATGAATTCTTTCTTATGCCCGATCACCCCGGAACCCGCTCTAGCCGG